>VYZW01055968.1:1771-24219 GCA_013401315.1 Balaeniceps rex
GTATAGTGGGAATACTGGGAGCTTTGAGAGAAGATGCAGCAGTGGAGTACAGGGAGTAAGAAATACTCTCTGAAGGCAATGGAAAAGTCCTAAGAATTAGTTAGGAAGGGATGGAAGATATGTTCCAGGTCGAAGAGAAGCATTGTAAACAGCTCTTTGGAGATTTGAAGGCGGGCTGTCGATCCTGGCTCAGGTCTGTCTTAGTATAAAATATTAAAAATAAACCTGTCTTAAGTTATCGGAAATATAATTCTGCAGAGGGCTTCCAGTGGGTGTATAACTTAAACTCTGGACTTGTGGCTTCTGATGAGACTAGAACTTCTTGATGGGGTACAAATTTACACCTTGCAGTGGCTGGTTGGTAATTGTAAATATAACTAGCCTCAGCATATAAAAATGCATAGTAGTTTCTATTACAGTACACCACAGTCAATTTGTTGTTCTAATGGTTATTTTACTGTCAGGTGAAGAGTATGGAACTTGAGTTATGAAGGTCAGAATAAATAATTTGTTTGCAGAACAATTTATTCAGAAGTAGTTCTATAAAACACATCAGAGCCCAGCATGTGCAGAGCAGTTGTAATACTGACGCCATCTATGCGAGTGCATTCAGAGTTTAGCAGATTGCTGATGACCGATCTGGGGTTTTTTCCAAATCGAACTATGTCATCAGTATACATGGCATCGCAGAGTCATAACTGAGTCAGAGTTGTTCTCCCAAGGAAGCAAAAAGTTCAAAGCAAACATAAGCTCATTTGATTGCCAAGTAAGATGCTTTCCTGCAGAACACTGCAAGTAGTGGTGATCATGAAGCTGTGTGTCATTTCATTCATTGATTGCATACCCTGAATTCCAAATTTACCTGTGTTTTTGCTCTGAAAAGGAAGTGAGAATTCTTTGTTTCAGGAAAAGAATGGGGGAACTGACTGCCCCGTGTATACACTGAGAACATCATTAACAATGCCTGTCAGAAGAAAGATGGGGCGCTAGCGAAAGCTGACAGGTTGAGAGCCATGCTGCTGATGGGAAAAGAGGAAAGATTATGTTAACATCTCATAATGACTCTTACAACATGCTCTTATTACAAGCTCTGTAAATGTTAACCACATCGCCTTCAGCTCCCATTTACTATAACTGGAAGCCATTGTCCAGGACATCAAGCCACCTTCCTGCTGTGCTTCCTTCAAAGCGTGAAAGAATACAGTCATCCAAATAGACTGCTCAAAGCCCGAAACTGTCAGGTCTGGCGCTAAGCAGTATCAACAAACCCACAAACAAATTGGGTTGAAGGGTATTTAGCATGTCATGTTTCACCTCACAAACTACTACTTCTTGCTGCTGGGTTGTCATGAACATATTTCTGTTCTCCCATCCTGAGTGGGTAGAAGCGCCTGAGNGATGCATTCCAAGTGCGTTCATTCAGTTGCAGTTTGGAAATGGAAGATCTTAGAACCAATGCACAAACCCTTGAAAGCTTTAAATAAACTATTTAGAAGGTACGGAGAGCATGAAATGTGATTCAGTCCAGTCTTGGAACTAAAATAGTGTTGAGGTCAATTTTCCATCCAGCAATTTGGAATAAATCGCTCTTCTTCTGGTTTTCTTTAAAGGCTTGTAAGGTACCATACAATTTAGAAAGTAAGGTAGTCAACCTTATTCTGCTGCTTTTGTGCAGAAAACATGTTCCTAAATGTTCAAAAAGCAGAGATTGATTTTGAGTTCAAAGTCACGTAAGACAATGGTTTGTAATCCTTTTGATGAAGAGTAATAGATTAGGAAATGAACCTGTAAAAATAAGCAGATGGATTTTATAACTTAGTGTGTCTTTTCACATCTAACTTCTGGATGGTTTAAGATTTGCTGTCAATCAGTATAAAATAGCTATGGGCCTTGTGTAAGTTGAACTATAGCAATTCTAGAAGTGACAAAGGGATAAGCTGATTTCACTCCATATTGACCTTCTTTCTAGGCACTAAGACTTTCAATGTGCTAGCCATGGATTGCACAGCATTGTCAATAGTGGACAGCATAATGGAATTGATCTTTGCTGCTTTGACAGGTTTTTCTCGATTATTTTGTAGTTTATTCTTTCTATTCTTTTCCTTGGTTCTTACATCTTGTTAAGCCTTTTGCAGAATTTTACAGTCTATTCCAAGCGTGGCCTGGCTTTGCACGATATTTGTCTCCCTATTTCTCTCTCTTTCTCCTAGGCTGGTTCACAGCTGGAGAACTCTCTTTTCCTCTACACACCCTAGGCACCGTTGGTTTAATTGTGTAAGAGAAGAGTGACTATGCGGTTGTTAATATAGAAGCAGTTGAAGGCAATTAAATAAGGCTGCTGAATACAAATCAAACATTTGACAGCCCACAGTGTCAGTGTGACTTTGAAGTGAAATGGAGACAACGGCAGGTGCTGAGTGTTGAACCTCAGGTGTTCTCAAAATTTATGCCCCTCAGAGATGAGCTGCTGCACCCTATCTGAGGTGAAGGTTTCGCCTTGCCTCAGCATCCAGACCCAAGTAGGAGAAATCAAACATGTATTGCTCTGACTGGGTCCTTTCCTAGAGGGTGGGATGTAGGATTTTGGCCATCCAAGGTGGTAGAAGGTTTGCCACCTTTTATTATTGGCTAATCAAGCTGGGAAACTGTTTTGGCAATAAAATCCTAACTGTGGTGACTCTTTTCTATTTCCATTAACTGCAACTTGTATACGAGACAACTGTAGAGATCACATTGATCAAACTGTTTCAGCAGCAGCAGAGTTATCCAAATCACAGGAGCTATAAAAAGCTTTTAAAATCAAGATGGGTCAATTCTGGGTTTCTTGCATACAGCTTGTAATCTAGGAAGGTGAGAGCTCAGGTAACCCCTCAAAGATTTAAGCCATTTCATTTTCAAATAAATAAGGCCATTCTTTTGGGTAAATATAGATATTTTTCCTCATAAAGATTTTGTTTCAGCAAAATTGTCTATCCCTATAAACTGCTTGTGATCACTCCAATATTAAAAACAATTTTTTGTTATGTTACATTCGGTAAAAAAAGGCGAAGTCCTAAATTGCCTTTGGAAAAAAATACCAAAAACAAAACCCATTTTTTCCAATAAATGTGAGTTCTGCTTATTTAAATACACCCAACTTTCATGAGAACTATGTGGTTTAACTGTAGTTTATAATATTTGTGGTATTTTTCTCTCCACAGTGAATACCTCTTTACCTGCTGTGTCTTTGCTATGGCTGTGGGAATGCAAGAAGGAAAACAAAGTGCATAACTAGTTCACAAGATTCCTGGCTTGATTTAGAAGAGGCTCCGTATCTGTCTGCCCTTCCTTTCCCTGAGAATAGATGTGTTACTCTGCAGGGAGAGATTGTGACTGATGTTGATACTAGAATAAGACTAAAAAATCATTGGGGAAGTCAAATGAGACTCAGAGGAACTTCAGAGCAGTTATAAGAGCAGTTATGAAGGAAATGTACTCTTTAAATTTCTTTTAATCTTCCTTTTAATTGCTCCATTTGCACACTAGCGCCTCAACATTTATACTTCTGGGAAATTTTAGACAGAAGGAAGATGTATTTCATGAGAAGGGATTTAGGTGCAAATCTAGGTTTTAAATGAGCCTAATAAAAAGATCTCCTGTGATGCTAATGATTGCCAGAAGGTTTTGCTCTTTGGTCTTTATAATTGGAGTATGAGATAACATCCAAGTACTTTGAGTGCTTCCATTTAATTGATTTTTCATTACCATTTTCTAAAATTACTGAAAATAGCAATAATGGGCTGATCTTTCTGGGGCTTAAAGTTATTAGCTTTCCAAGTCATATTGACAGACTCAGAGAGAAGACCTGGATGAAGTACTATCTGTTCATTTATTTCTGTGCAAAAAGCACAGGATTTTTTATGTCTTCTCAGTAATAATAATTCAAGTAATCTGTTTGGTTTGTATCATATGGATTTTTTAATGGAGTGCCACAATGACACAAATTTAAAAAATTATCCAGTTTTTAGAAAGAATAATTCTTCACGATTCATCTAAATGGTTGTAGCTGAATTTGAGTAAACTTCAGAGTACTTGAATATTACTTTTCCCCATGAAATTTCACCAGGCTTCATCTGAATTTCCATTTCTCAAGGAACTCTGGGACATGAAATGGGGTAAGAAGCCAAATATTTCAAGATTCTAGAAAAATTAAAAATGTGGATCAGCCTTCTTGAGATGTTTTATCTTCATACATAAAAAATTGGATAAGATTAAGCTGCTTACTTCCAATGCTATGTCTACTTTCAATAAAACACAATAATTGTTTTTAACTTTATGATAGAATACACATTATCATTTAGTACAAGATAATAATTGAAATGATGACATGAAAATAATTTTTTTTCCTTTGATCATGATAAAATATGTTTCAGACCTGTTGAAGTGAGTATTAGATCACATTGGAATTGCATTGAAAATAGAGGGGAAAATTAACTGTTTCTGCTACGTTGTGGTTAGCTTTGATCAGAGCTACTCTGTTCTTTTTATTGAGATTGCTGGGATGTATCTTCTACTTGCAAGAAGAGAGTGATGGTTCCACAATGACATTCACATTTGTGTGAAATATTTTACATAAGTCAAAATCAGCATTTTTTGGAAGGAATATTGTTCCCTGTACAGTCTACTTTGAGCCCTCAGAAGCCACATCAAAAACATTGCTAACTGAAGTGGGGTGATAATTATAATCATTATGTCAGTAAAAAAAGCGTGAGGCAAAATTTTAGAATTGCTCTCTAAGCAGGTGTGGTTCAAGTAAACTGAACAGATCTCCGAACTTTAAAACAACAAAGTTACATCTGGAGAAAATTGCAACCGCAACTAGCCTATATAATTATACATTGCTTGCATCTGATGAGTCAGGCTGATCCCCGGATCTGGCAATGGAAAGATGTTTTACCGCCAGGTAAAATTACCTGGGGATAACTACCTCAAACATAGCCATTTACATTATAGACATCTGAAGTGAGGTGTGAGGAATCCTGTCTATGGGAGATTTTGCATTTCTTGCTCTTCTTCCTGTCTCTTGAAGAAGAGCTGGCAAAGCCCTGGTGCCATTCCCAGCCATGAAGGTGCTTGCCCAGGACCCAGGTGGCTGTCAGAGCCATCGCCTTGCTGCCTCTTAAGAGTCTTTATACATTTCCCTGGTAGATTTTAGTAAAAATTAATAGAATAACTGTGAACTTGTGTGATCCCTTTATATCACGGGCCAGTTAGTTTTTCCCAAAGTTTCTAAAATTATTTCTGTGGCTGTTATAGAAACTGATTCCTTTATGGATTTTAAGCAGCAACTAAAACATTTTATTGGAGATTGAACAGAACCACACTTCTCAGGTCCCAAATGCTTATAAACTCATTTTCACAGTGCTGTGAGAAGAGAATGTAACAAATAGTGGGGAGAATACTGGGCAAGGAAGAATAGGTCCTACAGCAGCAAGATCCCGTATTTCCTTTTCTCAGGTGTCTGGTTCGAAAGTAAGTAGCTGTGTAAATGCATATATTTGTGTATACATTGTATACACTGTTTACAGATATACTCACACACACACACACATATATACTTATATATAAAAACTGGGTCACTCACCCTTCTTGCAGAAGAAGGGGACCTGAAGGAGGAATCTAAATGCAGAAAAAAAAATGGTTTTAGTGAACAAAACTGATGTTAGAAAGAAACTGATAGCCAAGGCAATGTTTAGAATAGGATGAAAAAGAAAATATCACGTTTTTGCCCTTAAATGAATCCTCAACCTGCCAGACTGGGATTTTCACACTGCTTTTATTCTTCTGTGATAAGACTGCAAGAAGGCTCTGAGTAGGTTCTGTCCCATCCTTTCTTTTTATCAGTAGGAGAAACATTTTAACACTGTTCTCTGTGTCAGTCTTCCCATCAGTCAGTCAGTCAGGGAACAACATTCTGTTTCCCCCTCTTTTTTATGGGCTGTAATTTCAGAACAGACTGTGAATAGAAGTTCCCAAGTGATCCTTGAGGAAGTTCATCAGCCTAAACTAGCCTACCAACTGCTCACTTGAGCTGAATTGCGGCAGAGACAAAGAAATGAATCTCCTAGATTGGGCAAGGGAAAGTTGCTATATTCTGTCCTATAAGCCAGGACTTTGGCATGGGAGATGTTCTGTAGAGCCTGCCTGATGTTGAAAGACATTTATTTCCATGACAGTGGTAATGGGATTAGATGATCCAGAGATCCCTTCAGGTGTTAAGTTCTTGTATTTCACTCATGCTCCACCTCTCCCTAATTCATACCCGTGTTAGGAGAAGGGGAAACTCAAGAACTGCTGCAGAAAATTAATGAGCAGGCACAAACGGCAATGGCTGAGACTGAGAAAGCAGCTAAAGTCTGATGGTTCTCCAGCTTCATGTGACCTCTCCTCTGACACTGGTGATGCTGGGCAGAGGATTCATGCTACCACCTCCATTCCCCATCACTCTTCAGCAAAACACTCACGTGGATTTAAACTCTTACAAGCTTATGTCCTACTAACATGAACAGAACTTTGTGACACACTTGAATTTAGGTATGTGTTTAAGCAGTCTGTTGCTTAGCAATGAACTTGGGCATCTGCTTACATTTTTTGGTGATCAAAGGACTCTGTGAGACAGTAGAAAGCACAGCAGCAGCCGTTTTGTACACTTAACAACTCTTTCCTACTATTATGTCGTGAAGAGGACCTAGGCAGAGGCAAGAATAAGGTTTCAGAACAAGAATCTGTCTTCTTTCCTGTCACATCCAGGACTGACCCATGACTTACAGGAGCAGTCCTAGCCTGAAAACATCTTTTTCCTCTAAAGCTGATGCTTGTCTTTGAGTCTTATGAAGTTAGGTCGTCTGTCTGTTATTTATAATTCATTATCCAGTTCTTCTCCCAACTCCTTTCTTCTCTCCAGTTTGCCTGGCTCGTAGATATTTTTTCACTGAAGTTTTTAACTTCCATTGTCACCCTTACCTTGCTCCTCTGGAGCTCGTAACTTCTGGCTGCTTCAGTGAAGAGGGCCTCTCCCCTGCCGGGGGAGTCCTTTGCAGGGGACACAGACCTGAAAGCAATTAGCCGGGGCCATCACAAGTGCCTGTCAGTCCCTAAACCTGGGGACTGAGCTTACCTGTAGGTGTTGCCCCTGCTTTCAGCAGGCCTTGAACATCATCAATTACCTCCCCACTCTGGGGGACAGCACGAGGCTGAGCCTGCCCTATAGTGAACTCCCCAAATCCCACATAGCTGTCTGGGTAACCTGTGCTTAAGACACTGTATTTCACTGATGATTTGCATGGTTTCATCTGCCCTTTTAATCTTGTCACTCTTTTCACTACGACAGTTTTTGTGTGTTAGATTCAGTTCTACATTTTTTCAGATTTAAGCCCTTTGAGGAGGCAGTGGAAGTGGGAGTTGAATTTACAGATAGCTGCATTTACAGAGAGCAAGATGAACCACTTAGTTTATGCAGATTCCACTTGTAGAATAAAGTCTTTCTATTTTGGAAAAGAATTCTGCAAATTAATTATACTTTTCTTCTACAGCAATGTTAGTCTGTTTGCAATGAGCCACAGATTTTCATGCTAAAAATATTTACTTTTCTACCTTGCATCTTTACCTGCAAAGAATGCTTGCCATCTTATTAAAAGAGTTCAAGGTACAACTCCTTAGATATGTAGAGCTGATTTTTCGCCAGAATTATTATGTGCCAGGGAAAATTTTCTCACTGCAGTTGTAGTCAGAACTGGTAGAAAAGATCTCATTTTCCCTGCCCCTCTGATGTCTTTTCAACTGTCTTTTTAGAACTCACAGATATTTTTGTCAGAAATAATCTACTATTTCTCTCAGAGTCTCTTGACACTGCTTCTTTTAATGCTGCTGCCATTCATTTATGTATTCATTTTATGTGCATTGATTTTCCAGTGAATGCTATCAGACTGACAAACTAAAAGTTGAAGAAATATATTAAACACCTTGGGAAGACACATTTCTTGTCCTTACTCAATGTCCAGTGAGTGTGGCTCAGGCCTTACTTGCAAGGGTGAGTAAAAGCATTAGTGACAGGTCTCTCTTTGGCCTCCTTTCAAAAACTATGTGTGAGGGAGCTGAATGGACCCTTTGCAATGATAGAACCTCCTTGTGCGGCAACTAGACTGGGATCATTATATACGGGCACTACCAAATGGCCATGAGACAGTAACAGCAGCTGGTTATAATGTGATAGTTCTGAATGAGTGGCTTTGATATAAATACAAGTCTTTTTACCTCTGCAAGAAACTTAAATGTTAGTTAAATGGTGGTACCCAGCCTTTTGCTCAGTCAGAAGTCTCACAGACAGCTCTTTCCATTTGCTCTAAAATAATCTGATCATATTTACTACAAATCTAATAAACAATTTTAGATTTTGCAGCATCCAGAAATAATGGCTCAATTTTGAAAGTCTAGCTTGCCTCTATTAGCTAGTAGTTTAGATCTAAACCTGTATGGCTCTAAATTCAATTGCCAATGTAGTTTCAGTCATAGAGTTTAAGTGGGCTGTCCTACCTGCCAGAGTAAAGCTGTTGTGAAAAAAAGGCAATAGATTTACAGGGTCAAGTCACAGCTCTCAGATTAAGACACTTAAACCTAGGTGTCCACTTATAAACCTTAACTAGGTGTTGAAGCTCCCAAAAGAGTCAGTGTAGATTCAGTCAACAGTCCATAAAGACTAAAATGATTTCAAGCTGACGTATATTTAGTCAGTTGAGATGCTTTCTATTTTCCACTGTCTGTGTCATCTAGATCTCTAGGATGGGATTCAGTTTTCTAAACACATTTGGGTGCTTATTTTGGGTGTTGTGGAGTGCTTAGCGCCAAACTACGATAAGTCCTGATTCATATCTGCTAGCCCTGTGCAGGCACCTCAGAGACCCAAGGGTGTCTCAAACGGCAGTAGGTGCCCATCTTTAGGCTAATGAATAGAGTTGACTATAGCGGGAGCTCAGACATTAGCTTACAAGCAGACTTGTACATGTAGACATTTACCATTTAGAAGAGTCTGTGTGAAAAAGAGACTGATCGAGAGGCTCTGTAAGGAGAGGCAGAGCAAGTCCTGTGCCCTTGTTGCTGTGCCACATGCTAGTACTGCCTGTGCTGCGTGCACTTAACATTTATTGGACAAAATGTGAAAGCAATGTTGGGAATAGAGACTAATTTCCAGGACTTTCTCCCTCCTAAATACTGCCCTGACTTCACCAGAGTCAGGCTACCTCTACCTGCTATTTATTTTCTGTTCCTGTGAATTTTCCGCATAGTGGTCCACTGTAACAGCTGGTGCAGACAGTGGTCAGCCCAGGTTGGGCTGTAACCAGGCTGTTTAAATGCATTGTAAGTGCATACTTTGAAAAAACTATTTTGGCAGAAGACGTGGAGGCCAATACCAGGTATGTAATAAATGTCACCTGCAAACACACGCAGACACTTGTACTGTGGAAAGCAAAGTCCAGTGTTTTGTCTTGGTGCTTGAAGATTTTTGTCATGGAGCACAGACCCAGACTTCTTCCAGTCTAAGTCAAGTGATGGGACAGAATCGATGGAAATCTGTAGCTTCACAATATGCCAGTATGACTCAGCTGGATTAGTCTTTTTTCTGTGACCAAGCCAGTTCCCACAATACTGCATCACCTTCAAACTTTGGGAACATTTGGGTATGTACAGACACTCCATCGTTGTTTGTTCTGCTCCCTCATGATTGCACATAAAGAGAGGTGTGCACACACACAAGGCGAAACCTCTACCTGACGGATTGACCCTTTTGCTGGGATTTTAACATTTGTGCATCAGTGGGATCCCCAAATTTGAAATGCCCTGGGGGGGAAATCAGTAAACAGGTGGAAGAAAGGGCCAAAAGCTGTAGTACTTCTGTTGGGACTGAGAATGGGAAAGTGTATATTGTCATTTGACTAGCAACTGGTTCTGGGACGAGGAACCTGAGCTGGACCCAAGCCCAGGACAGCTGCAGGGACCCTCTCTGTTTAGGAGCAGGGACTCCAAGGCCTGAGCCTGAACCTGAACAGACAAAAAGGAGAAATAGGGGCTACCCACAGAGCTGGCAGAGCAGATGGCAAGGACTGCCTCATTCCCCACTTGGGAACAAGGATTTCCTACTCTCAACCCAATGAGGACCCTCTGAAGAGGAGAGGAGAGGAGGCCCAGTTTGCCAAGAGCGGTGGCACAGCTCTCAGAAAAGAGGCAGCAGCAGGGGTCAGGATTCTCCAAAAGCAGGTTTTAACAAAGGGCTCTGGATCTGGCTGTGTTTTTAGTGTCCTGAATCGAGCTTCCTCTAACACACCCACATAGGAGGAAATGTTTTTACTTTTGTTTTTAGCTACAATTCATGTGTAACTGAAATAAGGAAAAGTGTAAAGAAACTGAAAGAATATAAAGTTAGGCAACTTGTTGAAGCAGTATGGTAATCACTATCCCTCTTAAAAAGCCCTGGGATCTGTTGATACGAGTAGCAGCCAAGATTGCTAAAGAAGTTTTATGATTTTTCTTTTTTTTTTTCCTTCTGTTCTTCAGTTTATTGATTTTGCCTAAGTGACAAAGACAATTTTCCTCATTTGCTGATACAATCAATTACTGTCTTATTGTGCATCTCCTGCTTTTGTTTTTTTTTTTTGTAAGCGGTTAACTACTGGGGTGATGGCTGAATGGGAATGGTCCACAACTCCTCAACTGCTGAAGGTTTGCACTGTGGGAAAATTCAGTGATCCTGGTTCACCCAGTTACAAGGGCTGTGAGCTTGACCTAATTCTCCCTTGGGTCTCATCTAGCCCGTATACCTGGATCTCCTCCATGCAATAATCAGTGTGGGGAGAGCTGTACACAGCCAGGGATCACCCCAAGATAAAACCAGCTTGCGGCAAAAGCATGGTTCTAGACCTTGGAGATCAGAAACACCCTGAGGGCTCCTCAGTTCAGGAATTGGCAGTGTGGATTGGGAGCTTATAAACTGCCTTCCATCACTTTTCCCTCAGTGTGTGTTGTGAGGACCTCCAACAGGACAGACAGGATTTTGGAAAATCCAGAAGAATTACTATAATTATTGCAGACACCAATGGGGGGACACACAAATGCAGGAGTAAGCTGCTGAAATGATGTTCAGCTTTTTTTTTTTTTTTAATTGACCCAGTTTTCAAGAAAGAAATACAAATGCCTTCTCAGGTTCCTTATCATTAAGGACATACACAAGTGCTTTGCTGATTCAGGACCATGTGGTTGTGAAAGCTACATTGCTCCATATACATGAGGGCAGAATTAAGCCTAATAATGTGAAATTAGGGAAAAAAAATGTAAAGGCTTTTCACAATGGAGATTGTGCCTGCATGCAAATTAGAATGGGGAAAAACCTCACATGAGAGGAGAGGTTTTATGTCTAAGAAAATAATTTGTAAACTTTGGGATCAAATTCCAATTTTTTTTTAATAAAAGTTTTAATGATTATTCCTTGCAGAAGTTAAATCCTATTTCATTTAGAAAAAAAAATCAGCTACAAATCATTTTCACAAATGTAAAAAGTGATTGAAAGCCGAATATTGTTTCTGCTGCTTTTTATGTTGGCAAAAAGAAAAGGAATCGGTTCAGGGTTTACCTGAAACAAATTAGAAAGTACTTTTTAGGTTCAGCCACCAAACTGAAAAATCAATTATTTGCACATGTCTAATTAGGATTGTACGAAAAAGCCTTAAAGAAGAGGAGTATGAACTATTTTTCACAGCTCAGTGTTCTCATTTTTTTTGCTGTAGTTGCTCACAGGCATTGCTATAACCCTTTCTGTTACAGTTAGTTATGCAGGCTCCAGTGCACCTTTTTCAATTATTAGCAATACACAGTATCCAAGCTGTCTCTCCTTTGAGCCCCATTATTAAACACAGAAGGGATCTAAGTAGCTCCTTTGCACTGCGCAGACAGGAGGTAATTTTGCATGCATGGCTGCCTACTTTCAGTAGGTGTGTGCTTGCTCTGTGCACGATAACCTCTCTGTGAGTATTTTGTGAGTAAAATGTAGGTTCTGATGTTTCAGTACCGCATGCTTAACTCACAAGTTCATGATTTAACCTGGACTGCTGTTGGATTAAAAATACCAGTTTAATATTTTATCAATTACATTGTCAGGGTACTCAGGTTGCTGGAGCTGTTTCCTGATGCTGATCTTCTTGGGCAGTCTTTTTTGCTTAATTAGGACCTTTTAGAAGACCTGTACCTTGGGCACTATTATTTTAAGTTAAGCCTTTTCACTTGATACACTTCCCATTTCAAGCTGGAATTACCATCGCTTCGGTCCTATGTTTTGCACTTGAATCTCTTCTACAGAAGAGCATAGGTTTCTTTCTGCACAGTTGCTTCCCGTCTCTTCCAAATAAAGTTGGTTTGCTTGTTTTGACAGTTCTTAGTATCTCTGAGAGGCTTTGCTTAAAAGTACTTTCAACGCATTCTGCAGTTTTCTGCAGCCTGGTTTCCACCTTTGTGCCCATGATTTAGAATGGCGATGGCGATAGCGTTTACTTTACTGCACAATGTGCACTTTTTCATATGCCACCTTCTATTTTAAATGCTTTGTCTAAATTGGGCAAAAGGATTGAAAAGAGAAGAGCACACGAGTACAAACACAAAATAGCAGATAAGCTCTTCAGGATATTCTCCTTTTAATAGTATTGGTAATATCTGGTTTGAGACCATGCCAAGTGAAAACATTTCACACCGTTGTATTTAGAAAATATAGTGTTCATGTTTCTATTTCAACACTGCCTTAACAAGGGGCTGAACACCCAGACAGCCCCCTTGAGTTCCTTGTAATGAAATGCGCTCTCCTTCTGTACATTTTGTTTCCCTTTAGAGTGGAGTATAAACATTTTAAAGGACCTGGGAACAAGGGGAGCTATGCACTCCTGTATTAGTCTCTTCCAATATATTCTTATCTTTTGCATCTGTTGTTTTGTTATCAACCTAAAAAAGAATCCAACAATAGCTATAAAACAATGTCAGTGTAGCTGTCACCTATTTTGCAGGAAAAAATAACAACTCTCCCCACATCTTGTTTACCTTTTAAATCTGAGAAGAATATCAGGTTTTAGGCTGCAGTAAATACTCCTTCACAGGCTTTCACGTTCATAATTTATTCCAAGAGCTGCTTGCACTTCATCGTGAAACATGAGTACAAATTGGTTGTTCCAAACGTTTCAAACAAATGGCTCTCTACATTTAGCATTACTTGGTTTCTTGCTTTTATTTCTCAGCTGTCATGATTCTTACCTACTGCATCTTATTACACAAACAGCCTTGTAGGTTGGATTTGAGCTTTTTATTTTTCTCCATGTGGAATAGAGAAGACATGGCATTTCACAAACACACTGTCCTACGCTTGTTAGGCAAAGAAATTATATGGGGCATTTTGCATCTTAGAAAAATACACAAAACCCTGCTGAATGGCTCATAACTGGGAGAGGATTAGGTGGGGAAGAGGAAAGAGATATAACAGTCAAATGACAAATCCAATCATAATTTGATGAACTGAGTACAGGTGGGCCTATCATCTAGCTTGAATGTATCTGGAGAAAGTAAGCTGAGTCTAGGCATGAGTGAGGGGTAACCGACACCTTACTTTAGCATTTGTAATACATATTTTTATCGCCTGTATTCTGTTTTTTTATGGAGAATTTCTATGAAAACATTATACCCTGGTAGCCTGCTCCAAAGCCTGGGTCTGGGTTATAAGCAGACTTTTAAGTAGTTTCCTTGGTGACTTTCCCAAGGCATGGGTCTGACAGTGCAGCGAGAATACTGCAGTGATAAACAACAGCATGGTTGCAATGCCTACTGGAGTGAGCAAACTACTAGATATCTCAGAATAGGTAGAACAGACTAGTATTTTACAGCAGGGATCTCAGGTCAAAGGGTAGACTAGCAAACTAATTCCCTGGAAATTATTAGACTAAAGGAGCCGCATCTTTTCTTAATTCTGATGAAAACACCTTCTACTGAACATTTTACAGTAGTAACAACTTTGCAGAAAGGGTTTGTAAATATTTTTTTCAAACACAATCTCACAAATCAGTATGGTGCAACATTTTCTGTTGGTTAATTTAGTTTCAACCTTCTCTCCTGTGCTGAAAGCTGCTGTATTTTCCCTTGAAGCCATGGACTGGTTTGAAAGGTTCCCCGGGGGTCTGCTGTGAAGGGTCTCTCTTTGTTACCTGCTCCTGGAAGAAGGGGTGTTCTCTGTGCCTGCCAGGAACAACTTTGTCAATACAGCACTTGGCACTCCCAGGCCCCGGCTGACCCTTCCAGCCTGGCTGAGAGCATTCAGCCCCGTGTCACGGTGCACCTCATGGGGGGAGCATTAGACTGACGCTTGCAGACTTTACCTCCAGTGACAGAACGTGAGCTGAATTTGTCAGCTTCCCTTGGCCTCAACTATAGCACTGGAAAGATGATGGGGGAAATTAATGCAAGCTTATCTGAGCAAAGGAAAATCTTAAATTCTTAATATCTGGGCTGGAACAAAGTGGCAAAGAGAAAAGCAAAACAGCAAAATGTAATTCTAACTCTCCTCCAACAAAGCTTTCATGTCTCATATCTCTCCCCATTGACTTCTGGAGAGGAATCTCAAGAATCAAAAGTCATGCATAGCATCAGGGTCTTCCTCTCTCCTTACCTCTGTCCCTTTCTATGCAAATTAGGAATTCATTGCTTCCTTGGGGACATCCCTAAAATTCTTCCAAGGTTGCTGCAACATTTCAAGCCTATGATAAAAATCCACAAAGAATACATCATAAAGAGAATTAATTGTATTTGCATTCTTATACACCAAGTTCATCCTTATCTTTCAATGCTACGTTATGTATTGGAACTCCGTCATAAGTAGTTCACTCCCATTTATTTTTAGTTTTGGGGACTCTTGTTCCCAAGCTCCAGATAAGTGAGGTTCTTAAGCATGTACTTAATTTTAAGCACAGGAAAAGTAGTGCTCCCTTGCAGTACTGAAATTTGTTTTAATAGAGTTAATGTCAAGAAGGTTCCAAACAAGTCTCTCACAGTTGCATACCAGAAACCTGCCCAGAAATAGCTGTCCTAGCTTGAAAACTCTGCCTTAAAACATCACAGATCATGCTGAGACAGAAGACAGGGATGTAAACCTGGACCTCATGTGTTGAAAGCCAATATGTACACAACTTATTGTGCATGCCTATACCTTGCCACCTATGACTTTGTGAACTATGAAAGAACATCATTATAAAAATATCTGGAACAATGTGTTGCTTTGGAACAGAATTGTTGTCCTGGGGTCAGTTGCTAAACAGTAACTGTACTGCAGCCAGCATAATGGCTCACATGTTTAAAGGTAAACACATGCTTCTGTATCACATGGAATTAAGCCAAACCCATAATAACAGATGAGAGGAATAATGCTCAGCAGGGACAAATGCCAGAGTACCAAAAGGCCCGACTCCAAAAGGAGGCAGCCGACTGTTCTCCTGGGGACAGTGTGCCATGGGGAGCACAGCTTTCTGGGGGTTACTATTTCTTCCACTACCCAAATGACATTGTCGGCACATCGAAGGAAGACAGTGACCCTACTAAGAGCATTTGGTGTTACTCAACCTAACCAAGACACGTAGGCTCAGCAGATTACTTAGCACAGCCAAACCTTAAGTCCTCAGTATCTCTAGAGAGCACAATATCTTGTAATTTTGTCTCCTTTCTGAGATGTCAAGAAACTACTTTTGCTCCCCTCTTACTCACCTCCCATATAAGCAGCCTCACAAGTTTTTCAAAACACATATATTTAAAATTTGCAATAATGAAACATAGTCAAGGCCCTGTTTTACAGTCAGTCATGTCCCAGGGCGCTGACTGGCCATCTGCTCCCGTGTACTGCAGGAAGCACTAATCTGGAAGATGGCATTTCCAGCAGCCCTTGAGGGAGGCTGCACTGTATTGGGGTCAAATGTCTTTCTTCTGGCTTCGTGCAGAATATGTGTGCTGGGGCATGCCATAGTTCTAGTAATTACTGATGTTGTTTTTTCTTTTAAATTACAGCCATCTATGTGTATGCATATATTGTATTGTCAGTGTGATAATCCAGAAGCACATGGCTCCTACTTAAATTTCTACCTTATACTTTAAGGAGCTACATCCCTCCACCCACTTGTAAAGAAGATTTTTTTTTCGGGAAGGTGAATTCACTCTGCACTCTGAGGCCTTGTGCTAGGGTTGCACTGCTAAAAAATGCCACCCCTTTCCATAATGCCATCTCCTGGAAAGTACTTAGTGTCTTCTATTTGCTGAAGAAATGTCACTAGCATACTGGTTGTCCAGCATGGCCCTGTGGCCACTCCAAAAAGGGCTGTTGTGGTTTAACCTGGTAGGCAGCTAAACAGCACACAGCTGTTTTCTCACTCCCCCACTCCCCAGTGGGGATGCTGCAGTGCCTGTCAGCCAGTGGGATGGGGGAGAGAATGGGAAAAAAAAAGTAAAACCCATGAGTTGAGATAAAGACAGTTTAATAGGACAGAAAAGGAAGGGATAATAATAATAATAATAATAATAATAATAATAATAATAATAATAATAATATACAAAATAACTGATGCATAATGCAATTGCTCACCACCCACTGACTGATGCCCAGCCAGTTCCTGAGCAGCGATCGCTGCGTTCCTGAGCAGCGATCGCTGCCCCCCGGCCAGCTCCCCCCAGTTTATATACTAAGCATGACGTCATATGGTATGGAATAGCCCTTTGGTCAGTTTGGATCAACTATCTTGGCTGTGCCCCCTCCCAGCTTCTTGCGCACCTGGCAGAGCATGGGAAGCTGAAAAAGTCCTTGGCTAGTGTAAGCTCTACTTGGCAACAACTAAAACATCAGTGTGTTATCAATGTTATTCTCAAACTAAATCCAAAACACAGCACTATGCCAGCTACTAAGAAAATTAACTCTATCCCAGCCAAAACCAGGACTCTGGTAGCAGAATCATTTCAGATTTTTTTCATGGCTCTTCATTTGCCAGGATTTTTCTTTTCTCTCCTTTAGTAGTCTTGAGATAGCCCTCTTCAAGTAGTGGTTTGGAGTGGCTTCCTATGAAAACCCTACTCAGGAAGAAGGGGAACTGGATTACCCCACACATCTATACAATCCTTCTGCTCAAAGATCTCAGTGTAACCAGTGAACAAAAACACAAAACCAAAGCAGAATGCTTGATTTTTCTTTCTCTCCACACATTTGTATTCAGCAGAACTTAAAGAAAACACCTCCTAAATCCCTTCTGAATAATTTAGCTTGAAATGTTTTACCCTTTGACAAAAAAGCAGAAAATAACTAGGAAATACAAAGTCCTGAAACCATTCCCAGAAGCCACCGTTGCATACACTGTCTACTTATTTCAGCTCCTTTATGCCAGGCAAGACCTTAGGCTTTCTGTTCAGCACAGGGCACAGGGAAATAGAAAAGACACTCAGCTCTCCTTCCTCATGGGAATGGGAATCTCAACAGAAAAGAGGACCAGTTCACTGTGCAGGAAGTTCCTTTAGCTTACAGTGAAAGTAATTCTTCAGTGTGCGCCGAGATGTTCAACGTAGCTGGAGTTCTCTTTTCATTTCAGAAGTGAGTTGCAAACCAGTACACATTTTGCTATTTGAATTTTTAAGGTGCTTATGATTTTATGATGATTAATCACCATAATCTATGAGACCACCTTTTTATGACACAAGAATCTCTGGTTCCTTAGACCCCCTTCATATAAGTACCCAAGCAACAGATTAAATAGTAAAGGCTGAAAACACAATGTATATAACAACATAATATATCAAAAATGAATACGCTTAATGTGATGGCTTCCAAGAAACCAAAGGCCTATATGTTGAAAGACTCTGGGGAATGATAAAAGTAGAAGCAAGCTGTAAGGATGCAATTGAGCCAGGAGGCTGAGCTAGTTGAGACTCATTATTACTGTTAAAATTATTATTAAAAAATCAACTGATTGATGCCATACAATGGAATGTTTCAGTTTAGGTGACTAACAAGAGAAAATAGAAAAGAAGAAAAACTTCTAATTGTATCTTCAAAGTAAATTAAAGGAAAAGACGAGAATGAGCTGAGTACTTACCAGGAAAGGGGAGAAAGTAATGGGTGAAAAAAGGCTGAGAAGTTCAAAGTCTTTTTTATTTCAAGTATCATGGAAAATTAGTTCTCCTATATGATTAAAATAATAAGAATGAAAAACACAAGTAAGAACCCAGGCTCAAAAACCTTTGAATATTTTAGATATTCTCAAATTTGGGAGGTCCTCATGGTGTGTATTATAGCAACTCCCAACGCTGCAGCAATTTTCTTCAAGAAATCATGGAAGCCAAGGGAACCTGATGGCAGAGATATTTCCAATTTTGAAAAGGATAGAATGGAATTACAAAAATATGCCATTTTGATGCCCATGAAAAATCAAAAGCAGTTTGTAAGTATCTAAAGGATAATTATGTAATAAGAAAAAAGGCAACTGATTTGTCAAGAATTAAACATATGCATCCAGTGCAATTTCTTTCTTCTCCAGAGAAAATCATGTCACATACAGAGATAGAGGCAGCAGGAGGACGTATCTTGACTTCCGGCCTTTGAGATCTTTCCACATGGCACTCTCTCAAGGAAGTCTTGTACAGATTATGGTTTTGGCAGGTTCAGAGCTAAAAGCCCACGTCTGCTCCAGAGCTATTTGTCAACCATTTCTTACTGCATCAGGTTCTCTAGCGCTCTGTCCTGTGCTCAATATTCTTCAAAAATTTTTAATAGTTTGGGTGAAAGAACTTTCATTAAAAACTGAGTGAAGATGGCAGGCAGGGTTCACTGAAGATGATCTTGACAGTCTGGAGAATCATTTGATATAAAAAAGGTGAATTTCAATAAACGTGAAATTCAATATACTGCATCTGGGGATTTAATACAGAAGGGAGCTTTAACTGATTGGCAGCAATAACACAGAAAGGACCTACAAGTTAGAAAGCTTCACAGACTAACTCTGAATCAACTATGTAATGCTGTTGTAAAAAGGCATATGTCGTTTTGTGTTGTCTGGGAGGTCACTGTTCTGCTGTATTTGGCACTGGTCAGAACTTAGCTGGAGTACTATATTTAGTTGGGCCATCATATTTTAAAAAAGATGCGGTCAAAGAAAATCTAGAGAAAGCCAGCAAAAAAGAGCTTTGGAAAACAGGACCCATTAAAAATCTTGGAAAAATATGGTTATATTTAGCCTGCATATAAACAAACTAAACAAGGGAGGATAGACATTAAAAGCCTTCCAATGCTGTAACAGTTTGGGGTTTTTTTGTTAGCAGAATAATTCTCTTTTGTACTCCAAGTCCACAGAGGGTAGGGAAACAAGTAAATAGCTTAATTTGCTACAAATTTTGGGTTTATTTGGAAATAATTTATAATTTTAAGATGAGTAAAGAATTAGAAAAGATAGTCTAAGGAGGTTGTGCAATCTTAGTACCTAGAGGATTACAGATGTGTTTAAATAAGCCTTTCTCAGGAATGCTCCGTGTTCACTTGATCCTATTGTAATGAAGGTACCCTTTCTCAACATTTGTTTCTGAGGAATTTTCTTTTCATGTTCTGTGTATACAAATGGTTACCAACCAATGTAAAATCACCGTGCTTCATTCAGCCCTAAAGACAGCCCAATGCCTGCTGGGTGTAGAGATGGAGTTTGTCCAGCCAACTCCCTGTAGGTCATTGCCTTGCTACAAGTACACTCAGGCTGGCAAATTCAACAGCCAGGAACCCTCTTCTGCCAGCCTCCTTCAGACCCAGCTCTAACCCCCCTTTTTAATGGGCCACCCACAAGGCTCTTTCATGGTGATTATAGCCCCCTTGGCCAGAAACATATTGTTTCTTGTGCCAGCTCTGAGCCTTTCATCCCAATATCCAAGCCACCGAGCCCTCTTTCTGCAGCCAGCTCCCAGCCTATTTAACTTCTCCCTGCTACTCCAAAAGCCACATAGCCTCTGGCTCTCTGCAACTGCTGGTGGTATTTCCCTCTCTGTGCTGGAAGAACTATTAAGTTCTCTCATGGATATGCACCAAAATTGAATTAAATGAGCCCGGTGGCTCACTGGTCATCTTGCTGAGTGATTTCAGGGAAAACTGCTACCCCTCAGATTAGAATTTGGCTGGGTTGAGAAACTGTCCTGGTGGGAAAAAAACTGTCTTTCACCAAATTTGACAGCCTAAACCTGTTTGTTGGAAACAATTCTGATTTTTTTTAAACTTTCCACTTCTTAGAGAAGTGGAAACATCTCCTTCTTCATGCACGGAATTGCTCCCAACTTGCAACCAAACCATTCTTTCAAGCACACTTATTATATTAAGCCTACCAATAAATACCTTCTTACTTTCACACATTTAGACATGTCTGAACCATTTTCTGTGGCTGAACTGAGCCTTAAGACAAGAATCACATTTCCCTGTGTTTCCAAAATGCTGACAACACCAACATAACTTAGCAAACAATCAGAATTTCTTGCACTTTTTCAGGTGCAAAGTGAAGGAAACCATACGAAGAATGTGAATTTGCATGGAAGCCAGACTTTCATAAGTAATAGACTGAAAAAAACTTACTGCTTTGGTCTTAAAAATAGATTTTTTTTAGGTACTGGTACAAAACTCATGTTCTTTGGAAACAGACCTTTAGAAAGTCATTCAGATATCCTATTTCAGGTGCTCCATACAGATAAAATTTTGTTGAAGGGACTACGATTTTCCAAAGCAATTTGCAAGCATTTGTATTTCATGGCTTGAAGTTAAACAGAGGCTTCCTGTAAGAGGCCAGTAAGCAGAAATGCAAAGCAATGACATTCTGAAAATCTCTCTGTTGTTTGAAAATTGACGTCCTTGCTGCTCTAAAGGACTTTGTGTGTGAAGATGCCAAAAAGATGAATATTTGTATTATTTTGGACAAATTTTAGTACTAGTAAAGAAATGTGACTATAAAAAGAGAAATAGTATACATCCTAGAGATGCTTTTCCACAAAAGGAATGTTTTAATGTTATTTTATATTTAAAAAAAAATGGGGTGGGGAGACAGAGTGGGGAAAAAAAGGATTTGTAATCAGAAAAAGACCTAGGAGTTAGGAAAATCCTCTGTCAATATGGGTAAGAAAATTAGGCTAATGTTTTCAAACCTGGCTAATTATGATAAAGCATCAAAATAGAAACATTTTGTTTTTTAATCTCTGTGCCTGAGGACTCTGACGCAGGTTTGCAGGAGGAGATAGCTGGGCCAGGTTTTATATCAGAGCTCCACTTCTACCCACCCCAGAGCTTTCCACCCCTGTACCAAGTATAACTGAACAAGACGTTCATCAGCTTTGCTGTCACTGCAATCAGTGGGAAGGCAAAAGTATTAGAAAGCAATCAGCTATTAATACACTGCGCTCTTTTCTCAATTATGCATTTTTGTTCAAATATTCTGTATAGAAAGGCTTGATTTCTATTCATCACTGGCCTGAAACAAGGATGACTCCACCAAAATCACTGGCATGAGACTGATTCAGCTGAGATGATAGGAAGTAAGCCTGCTATGTCAGAGTGTTTACATATATGGTAGGGTATACATGCAGGGCAGAGTAAATAATGAGAGAACAAGAATTTACAAGCCAGCAACAGTTGTTGAAAAGCTTTGAAAATTAATTGGGGAAAAAAGTTGGGTGAACTTTTATAATCATAGAATTCCTCTAATCTACTTTCTGTAGTATACATGCTTTATGGTGTTTAAATCTTTACTCTTACCCAGGATGAAAAGGAAAAAGGGAGAGTAATTCCACCAAATCACATGAGGTGTAACATACTTGAAAGCTAACAAAGCACTTTCCAAATGAAACAGTCTCCAACACGTTACCTCTTCTTGCTCTTCTCTGCATGTGAGAATAATTACACATGCACTGACACAGCAAAAATACTTTTTTTCCTTATTTAACTTGATAATAATTTCTGGTTCTGCTAATGTGGTTATATATTTATATTTATTCTTTTTCACAGGGAAAAACAGGCTGCGACGTGAGAGGGTGTACAAGAGAAGGGAGAAGATAACAAGAACTAAGTGAAGTAGCGTGGTAATTGTGAGGACCTGTGAGCATGGATTTTATGCAGAGTACAGAGTGCAAACCATTCAGGTTTTATTCCTGAAAAAGCAGGAGGACCAGTGCAATCCTCAGCTGAACATTTTCTCTGTGGCAATGCAGCACAACTCTTTTCTTGTGCATTACAATTCAAAGCAAATGTACACAAACATACTCACAGACGTGTCTTCCAGTCTTCTTATTCTTGCATGTCACATACGTATACTGCACAACTACAACAAAAGCTGGCTGTGTTCTCTGATGTCTTT
>VYZW01055978.1:3229-16232 GCA_013401315.1 Balaeniceps rex
AATATAAGTGTAGCTTTGAAGACAAGGGAGTAAAAAGAAGCAGCATTCAAGTAGCCAACAGATGTTTGTTGAATTCATCCTCACAGTATCCAACAGCAATGGAAAAATATTATTATCCTGTAGTTTCTTGTCACTTTTACTTCACAAATGTAGAGGCAAGACACAAAAGGACCTGTCCAAAGCTCATCAGTATCAATGGGAGTTTCTCCATGGACTTTAGTGAGTACTGGATTCAGGCCCCAAATGAGTCGTACAGTTTATGGCAAAGCCTCAGTGAAATCTTAACTAGAGTCCCAGTTCATTTACTTTAAGTACTCCTTGCAGAGATCATACTGCTGTATTTAACCACATGAGCTCTCTTGGCAATCTGACCTAACTGTGAAGCTGGCTCCGTTTTGAACAAGGGATTGAACTGCATGACCTTCAGAGTTGTCTTTCAACTTAAATTATTCTGTAATTCTCTGATCTCAGAGACACATTTGCATACGTTTAGGTCTTGTCTAGAAAAAGCTGCTATCCCAATGGAAAATATAATTTATTTGTTTCGGGGTTGACCTTAATGAATCTTTGAAAACTTCTTACTGTGCCCCAATATGTCTAAATCTTTCACCATTATAGTCCCTAGAAAAATAATCACTAATGCAGAGAAGTAAATCTCACTGTCTGCATATTTGCTTCTGAGCAATTTAATATACTAGCTGTGTAGTGATACCAGAGTAAAAGGGTAGCGTTGAAAGGGATTCAAGAGTATTCTGAAGAAAAAGTTGTAAAGATTTCTTTAGCACCTATTAATGCTGACCTAATTTACTTGTGTCTTCAAAGTGATGAATTTTCAGACCTTCCCACACTGGCAATGTAAAGAACTGTGTAGTCTAGCACACGATCATGGTCTCTTTTATCTCTAAAAGCCTGAGCTAAAACACACTCAAGTTGTAGGATTCTTTCCACTGAATCATTCAGCTTTGAAATCAAGTGTACATAGAAGAAAGTTTATCTGGAAAGTAATTTTATTAAAATCATTATGTAGGTGCAGTACAATTCTTATGATTTCTACAATAGCTTTTCTTATTAAAAGTTCACAAGAAGAAAATGGAATCTATACACTGAAGAGATCACAAAACAATTAATCCAAAAGTTATATTATATTGGGGGACATGAAAATGGGATAATTAAATCAGAAGGGGTAAATTGGCATTTACTGAGATACAAAAGCTTCCCTAAAGAAGCATCTTCTTTTAGGGAGTTTCTGTGGAAACGACTTAAGTCCATTTTTTTTGGTGGAAAATCATTCCCTTTTTTAAGCTCACAAGATCAAAATTTGCTTGAGAAATCTGAAGTCACAGTCTTGGAATATTGTGCTCTAGCATTTTAAACAATACAGCAATGGCTACAAGAGATATTGGCTGGACTCTTCTTGTCACTGCAAAGCTGTTTACTGCAGACTGTTCTTGCCCTAAATACCTATTTCTTAGAAGGACCATACCCTGGAAAAAGATCTCTTGGGTGTGTTATAGGGCACCTTTAAAAGCCATTGTTTTTCCTCCTAGTAGTCTAGTAAAGCATTAAAAAAATGGAAATGTCTACTTAGGATAAAAGAGGAGAGGTATTTGGGACCAAGATGTCAGCAGTTAAAATTAACAAATTTGGCTACCCCAGGCACTTCAAGCAATCCAAGGTCTAAGCCAACAATGCCATCATGTCTCTATCAAAAAGAGACCAAATCTATTCAGACTTTTTCCCCAGCAATATCATTTACCATACGATCATAACACCATGCTTAAATCCCCATTTGCGTGATGATAATACTGCCTAAATAAGTGTCGAAGGTCATCTACTTCTATCCAGAAATTTTATTTTTAGTCTGAATTCTTGCTACTTGAGCCGATTTTAGCTGCCTGCTCCTGAGAAATGCATGGATTCTTTTGCACATTGTCTCTCCATCTTCTTGCACATTTTCTTCTTTTTATAGATTATATTTTGAGCCTATGCAAAATCACATAGGACTGGCTGTGTTGTGACAGATTAGGATTCAAATGTCAAATGTAACACGTAACAAATTTCACATTGCAACTCCAAGCAGTGCTTCATTTTCGATGACAAACTGCCTTTAAGAAAACATACTGAATGCACGTCTGAAATTATCTCCGCTAAGCCTAATGAAACAAAAATTCTCAAATGTTCCTCTTGCCACAAAATATTCAATTGCCGGGAAGCAAATCCTGGCGTGTTCTGCTCATTCCTGGGAAAACATGTGAGAAAAAGTACCTTTACTTTGCTCTTGCTGTCTCTTGCTTTTTTAGAAGTGTCTTGGAAGTGCATTGAATGCATGGAGCCTGTCTCCTGTTCAAACTCACCCTTTTCTTAAGCAAGAGCCAAACTGGTTGAACTCAATGGTTCTAACCAGGAAAAATTTCTGTGTTGTTCACTCCACTACCTTTGTGACAGGCTCACACCAGGAAATGAGTTTATTCCAAAGATGCCTTTTTTGGGTTCCAGTCTAATTCAAAATATGCTTCCTGCTCTTTCTAAATTAATGGTTAGTATCAGCAATGTTTAGTGAGGTTGTTGAAGGACATAGCAGCATATTTTTCGAGGTAACTGCACAGTACCTGCTAGCCAGCTCTTCTGAGACAGGTGCAGTGTGGAAACTACAAGAGTCTTTTACTTCAAGGTCATGGGCTCAAATCTAGTGACAATGTCCAAGAAGTAATCTTGCCAGTGCTGTTCAGCACCTTGGCAAAATAAGGTGATGGATACACTTTAACTGCCACAAAAGTCATCCTTCTATTTCTCAGACTCAAAAAAAGGATGAGTGTTTCAACATACAGAGTAAATTACCTTTTGTGCTTCTACCAGTGATTCACTTTTAGATTAATTAATTAATTAGGGCATAGACATTTAAAACAGTCTATGTCTGCTCTCACTGATATTAAAAAGAAATTTTGATTAAGGAAACCCATGATGGGTCTTCCTGGATGTAAGTGAGCATACAAGTAAACTTTGGGCTCAGATTTAAGTTCCTGAGTGACATGAGATTAGTGTTTATAAAGAAAGAACAAAAAGATATTGGATAATGTTTATGGTCCCATTTTCCACATCTTTAGAAAGAAGGTCTTTTGAGCCACTCTTCCTGCACACAAATAACTTGATTTCTCTTTGATTCCCATTACCTGTCATATTAGTTATTGTTTACTATGTCAATTTGCTGATACATTGCTGAGCAGCTTAATGCTTGGTCCTAGAGAATTCTAGCAGAATTCTATTTATGATGAAAATTAATTCCTCATTACTGAGATATTAAGACTTAAAATTGCTTTATTTATTTAAGACCTTAAAACAAGCATGTTTTATATGGCAGAGGTGCACAAAGAAACAGCAGTGGAACAGGATGTCTGTTTTGGTGAATAGGAATGAATCAGCAGATAAATTATGTTGATACAATCAATAAAGTTTTAAAAATACAACTACATGTTAGACTTAATCCTCATTATCATGGAAAGCCATTGCAAATACATAGAAAACAGAAAAGCAAAACCAACACAAAACTTACTGAGCTATGACATTGCAGACAGCTTCCAGGGAGCAGCTAGAGTACCCAGCAAGAAGCCACACCAACTTATGCATAACTCAGCAGACCAAGCTTAAAAATTACTTCCTAAAAATATGGGTAAACTTAAGTTGTGGGGAATGAACAGTTAAATTACTCAAAAGCTGCAAAAGGTTGCTTTCTTGCCCGCCATGTAGAAATCATCCAAAGTAACTCGGTCTCCAGTACCGAGAACAGAAACGCAATGCTAAAATGTCAGAAGATCAAACCAAGCCATCAGCAGCAAGTCAGTGTGATTTTCCAGGCCACTCAAATGCATGGAAAGTTTCACAGTGTAACCAGATCAGAGGAAGGCCACTGATGTTTCATATGACCTTGCTTCAACACAGACCTTGGAACTTCACCAAGTTGCTTCTCTTACTGAGCACTGTGTCATGTAGTGAAAATATTTTTTGGAAAAACATTTTATCATGATTTAAAGACTTCAAGTAACAGAGTGGCATTTAATAAGCCTTTCACAGAGGTAACCATGTCATAACCACAGATTTACATTATCCACTCAAGAATTCAGAGGGCAGCACAAGTTGTTCATATCCAAGTTGTGCAGGTCTCTTGTTGAGAACAGTGAAAGCACCACTTTCTGAAAGACATAAGGCATGCACCTAAAGCCATATAATAAAGCAAACTGTATCTGTGCATGTGTGATTTTTATCAGAGGACTCTGGGGTTGCTTTTGGTTTGTTTTTTGATTTCTTTTTTTTAAATTTCAAAGGCTTTCAGCAACAAATCTCCTAGTTCTCATTCATGCAAAGCTTACTCTGGCAAGAAACTCCTGGAATAGGCCCTTAATTTGACTTTTTAAAAAAGACTTCAGAAGTGCTGTATCTTAGATATTTTGAACTACTGTATCATGAAAAAGAAATTCATTATTTCTTAGGCTTTACCTTTTGCACACTGGGACAGAACAGAGCAATTAAGATTGCCTGATGTCTAAAAGATACCAACAAATCCACCTTTTGTGTCAGAGCTAAGAAAAAAGGAAATGCTGAGAGTAGGAATGGTTACAAAGGGTTTTATAAATTCAACAAAGATGGCAAATACTGTAAATCAGTCTTTTATTTTTATATAAGCCTTCTTGCAGAAACTTGGAAACAATTCTTTGTCTGTTTTATAAGATCTCTGCCAAAGTCTCATTAAAAACCTGAATGCAGCCAATTCCTACACACTTTGAGAAGAGCAAATGTGAACCTCTGTAAGGCTACAGTTTTGCCAGTGGCAAAGCCTCACAGTTTCCCTTTCCATCTCCCTTTTTTGCAGTTAGTCACAGCCCAGAGGCTGTCTCCGCGACAGCTCTGCAGACTGAGCGTCTCTCCTGTAAGATCCCTTGGAGAGCAAGCTCACACTGTACCTTGCTTTGCTGAGAAGCAGCCAAACTCTTCCACGTTATACTTCCATGATGACATTCAAACATAATTAGAAATCTTTCTCGGCTAATTCCGTCTAACTGCATAACATAACGGTCACAGATCTTGAGCACCAAAATAATTGTGATTTGGGCTAGTTTTGAGATTTCTCTGTATTTTCTTATACATAAAAGAAGTTTATGTAATTCCGGTAGCAATGTTGGTTATAAGAGGTCTACTTTTTTCCTAAATCCTTTTGGCTGAAAGCTTGTAAAATCATTGTATTTGAATGACAGTGGAAAAAATGGACCTTATTTTAAAGTTTACCATCTTACTCTTTCAAGCTTTGAAAATAAACTTGAAAAGCTGGGAATACTTATTTTCCAATGGCACTGGAAGTATTTCCAAAACTTTCAGTGCTAGAAGTTCCTAGCTTGCCTCATGACGCGTAACATCTAAATTCCAATTGATTATGTCCAAATTTCCAATTAGTGACAAAACAACCACTGGCTTTGACCAAGATGGACGGGCCACTTTTACTTAACCCAGAAAAAGAACATGTATAATTTTATATATGTTTGATAAATAGCCAAATGCCTCGTCATCTAATTCGTGACACGCATGAATGAATGAACGAGATTCCCACTGTCCCTACCTACTATCCAGAGAAACCACAGCCAAGGGAACGGGCTTGGCAGAATCAGTGGGGAAAGAAGACCCTGTTGAGCTTGACTCTAGTCTGGCGCTGTGAAGAGACATGAGAGGTGTAGAATAAGTGGGAGGCTGGGCGTGCACTCGGCGGTGTGGGGCGACCCGCCCGCCGGCGTCCCGGCCGTCGGTGAAATACCACTACTCTGATCGTACATTAGGAAGTAATTTTTAAGACTTTGAATAAGTTTTGATACTATATACTTGTGCATTTGTGGTTTTTTTCTTGTTTGATTGACCTAGATATAAGGCGTATCATGTTACAGACCTCTGAGCAGTATGAATTTCAATATCTGGAAAGTAAATAAATGAGAGCTTGGAGGAAAGAGAAGATGGCTTCACTGTCCTTCACTGACTTTCCCAAACAATCTTTGATATTAAAACATTTGGAACTAAATAAGAAACATTTACCTTTGAATTGGCTTTCTCTCTGTGAAATTTAAATGACCACAGACCAACAGATAAATTAATTGTGCTATCTCATCTTCAGGCTGGAAAAGAGCATGGAGATATTGGTTTTGGTTTTGATTTAGATAAAAAGATGTATAGTTTTGCTTTTTATTTTAGTCATGGAATGGGGTTAGCAGAGTGAGAGCCTGGCTCATAACTAGGAGGATTCCTAAGAACTGTGATTATAAAAATGTAGTAACATGATTAGGTGCATCAGAAAAGTAAATTGAAAAATAAACTCTTGAATAAGGGTGGAAGCCTGTATTAGCAAACCATTCAATATTAGGCCACATGAAGCATTATATAGTAGACAATAGAGAGCAGGCTTCTTCATTAAAATAGTGGAGGAGGTAGAATGTCTTGAAGATATGGTCCATATATGTGAAACTGATGTTGTTAACAGATGCAAAAAAAGTTAGAGCACATCATTTCCAGGATCCTGTGATGTTCAGTGTTGCTATTTTTACTGTTTGTTATTGTTATTGATATTACCATGGTTAGCACCTATGATGTGTTAGATATCGTCCAGATAGTAGAGAAAATGGATGAGGAAAGAAGCACAATGCAGGCTTTTATGTCCAAGCCAACTTGATTCAATGTAAGTAGCATTAGGAAGGACTGGGGATAGGAACCTCATGGGTCAGGCCAGGAGGAACTTGTAGGCTGCTGTAGAGAACCTGAACAGTTGAGATTGGATGAAGAGAAGTGAAAGGGGTGGGTAAGGCAAAAAAGGATTCATTTTTTTAATGCCTTCCTTGAACAGATAATTCCCAGAGTGTTTTTCTGTTGTACTGCAGATAGTTGGTCACTGGACCCTGAAGTCTCAAAGGCAAATGCCTATGGTTTCACTGGCTGCCTGTCCTCTGTTCAGTACAACCACATTACTCCCCTGAAAGCTGCCTTGCGCCATCCCAGCGTTGCTCCCGTGACTGTCAAAGGCTCTTTGACGGAATCCAGCTGTGCATCCATAATGGAAGCTGATGTGAACACAGTAACCACGATATATTCCTCATCAGGTATGTCCTGCCAAGAGGGGAATGGGGAATTTAAAGGATACTGTAGAGTGAGGTTTCCTTCCCTTTTGCTGTAATGCAATTGTGATAGTATAAATATTGGAACTGGGAAGTTGCCTTTTCTCTCAGAATTAGGAGAGTTGAGGATGGGCATTAGGATTAGCTAAGGCCCCTTTAAAAGTCATTGTACTTGTCGTGGTTTAGCCCCAGTCGGCAACTAAGCACCACGCAGCCGCTCGCTCACCCTCCCCCCCCCACGGTGGGATGGGGGAGAGAATCGGAAGGGCAAGAGTAAGAAAACCCACGGGTTGAGATAAGAACAGTTTAATAATTGAAATAAAATAATAATAATAATAATAGTAATAATAATAATAATGATAATAATAATAATAATAATTGTAATGAAAAGGAGAATGAGAGAGACAAACAAAACCCAGGGAAAAGAAAACAAGTGATGCAACCGCTCACCACCCGCCAACCGACACCCAGCCAGTCCCCGAGCAGCGATCGCTGCTCCCCGGCTAACTCCCCTCGGTTTATATACTGAGCATGACGTCATATGGTATGGAATAGACCTTTGGTCAATTTGGATCAACTCTCTGGGGCTGAGCTCTCTGCCAACTTCTTGTGCACCTGGCAGAGCATGGGAAGCTGAAAAAGAAAGTCCTTGACTAGTCTAAGCACTACTTAGCAACAACTAAAACATCAGTGTGTTATCAGCATTCTTCTCATACTAAATCCAAAACACAGCACTATGCCAGCTACTAGGAAGAAAAGTAACTCTAACCCAGCTGAAACCAGGACAGTACTAAACCAAACTTTTCAGACTAAGTTACTGGATTGCCTAAAACATGCCTAGGACAAACAAAAAAGTCCCAAAGCCACAGTGGAAACAACATTGTAAGTGTGGTTATGCACCTGATTTGCCATTCCTGTCCACTCCAGATAGTTCCAGTGCTGCAGATCTCAAAGGAGAACATAAATGTTACACAGATTCAATATCCCAGTGGTGATGAAACAATAGGAGTCATACAACAAACAAGTCGAATTTGTTCCCACCCTAGCAGAAATGAACAAAAATTCCTTGTACAAACCCCTCGACACATGTGCGTGACTTCCATTGAATGCTTGTACTTTATTCTCTCAGGCTAAAGAGAAGGAGCACTACTTGAGCTGTACCAGTAAGATGATCCCAATAGTTTGTTTATCTTTTGCAATCCTGAAACTGTCCTCTGGGAATCTTAAGTATTTTGCATATGTGAATTTGTATGCAGAGAAGGAAACTCAGAGCAGCTGGAAGTGTTGTCACCAGGAACAGGGGCAATCAAGTTGTTGCTTTAGTCATCAGTGGATGTGGCAGAATTCTTAATGACTAGAAGGGGGTACAAATTAAGGGCTATTTTTTGCCCCTTGACCTATGAAGCCACTTTCTCTTTTCTGATAACTAATAAAACTCTGTTTTAGATCATAATATGATTCCTTTGACATTTGTACCTGCATCAAATCCCCATTTCTTGCACCTTCTGCCTAAGATATTCAGCAGAAAACAAATGATGCTATTAGCATTCTGCATAGGGAAAAAGGCTGCTGATTACTCTGTGGAGAGCGGCTGCCAGTGTGTGTGTGCTTCTCCCCACCCCCCAACTTTCTTCTCACTGCTCAGAGTTGTCTAAGGTATCTGCTCTGACACACAGAAGAAATGTGTCTTGTAAATACCGAATGGGCAATGATACTGAATATATGAACTCCTTGCCCTGTGATCTGTCACCTTGATGATCTAATTTTTCTAAAGAGTTAGAAAGCAGTAAAACCTGAGGCTCAGAACTGCAGGACAGAACACAGAGTGTAGCATCTTTGCACTTAAATATTTACGCTTACAATCAGTTGCACTCTATTGTCAAGGTTAAACACTGTTACATCAGAAATGCAGAATTATTATAAAAGCTCATCCCTGTCTTTGCCGCTCTGTGCTTTAAAATATTATTTCCTCTCAGTATGATGAATTAACTGACACTACTGCCCCACTATTCACACTGGACTTGATTAAAGCCCGAATAAGATCTTTAGAACAAGTTAGTTCTGAAGACTTCATGTCTTTATATGCTATAGTAAGAGCACTGGGTGGTAGATTCTTGTTAAAAAAAATTCCAATTTGTAGCAAATTATACTTTGTATAGATGTACTTGAGAATTACATTTATACATGGAAAGGACACATTTTAAGAAATAAAAAGACGACAGAGTTAAGGATTAACTTTCGAAATTTACTGCTCATATCTCAATCCATCAGTTCCCAATTTCTCATTATTGTGTGTCTGAGAAGAAAAATAGAACTTCAAAGCTGACTGTACATGTCTGTGTCAATCTTCTAATGTACAGATACAACAAAAAAGCCCTCTAGGAAATCTCTCTTTAAATGTGTGAAAAAAGCTTTCTATATTTATAACTTGAAAACAATTGAAGCTCTTTCCTTCAGAGAGGAATACTTGTTGTCTTCAAGAAAGTTTCCTCGCAGACAGATATGGAATAAAATCCATTCATTCACAGCTCAGTTATCCATACACACTCCTTCTGACTTGCAAACACAAAATGAAAGGTGACTTACTGTGGTTTTGATATTTAACAAAGATCTCTAATCACCTTCTTCCTTGCTGAGGCACATGTAGAGTTTTTGGTATTCTGAACTCTACACTGATAGCATAGAGATAATGGACTTTTACTATGCTTTTTTTTTTTAAATTAAAATACTGTAAATGCCAGAGCAGATTCAGCTGTGTGAATGGTGGAGTCTTGAGCTGTCTGTCTACTCCAGCTGAAGAGCAGGTCTTCATGCATTTAAAGTTAAAAGACTTTCCTAAGTCAGAAACTACGTAGAAAAATTTTGCTTCTGAAAGGCAGTGCAAGTCCTGTCTCACTGTTCTAGTTGTGCTGGACCTGATATTTTCAGAGAGGAACTGGCCAGGGATGTGCCGGGACAGCCTTGTCTGTAGCAACTATGAGATGGTAGAGTTCAGGATTCTGAGAGGAAGGAAAAAAAGCAGAGAGCATGACTGCAACCCCAGACTTCAGGAGAACAACCTTTGATCTGGTCATGGACCTGCTTGGAAAAATCCCACAGGATACAGCCCTGGTGAGAAGCAGGGGGGTCCAGGAGAGCTGGTTCAAGGATCACCTCCTCCCAGATCAAGAAGGGTCCATCCCAATGAGCAGGAAATGTAGCAAAGGTGGCAGGAGGCCCAGAGAGGTTGTGAAGTCTTCATCCTTGGATATATCCAAAACCCAAATGGATACAGCCTTGAGAAACTTGCTGTAATAGGCCTTGATTTGGATAGGGGTTTGGACTAGATGATTTCCAGAGGGGCCTTCCAACCTCAGCGATGCTTCCAACCTCAGTGATTCACACTGTAATGTCACCAGTTTTATCTAAAAGGAGGAGGATGTCCTGTTAAGGTATCATATGAGACACAGTATTGTGTTTCCTTGGCTTCAGAGTTTATTGTGTTCCCACTAGAGATGGTTCTGCTGTCACATGCCATCTGCTCCACTGTAACAAACCCTCCTGTCCTTGTATTCTGATTTTATTTCTCAGGCAAAACATAATTCTTAAGGCCTATGTCTGTTGGCCTCCATTCTGAAACTGATCTCCAACATTTGTTCTGGTTTCCTCTCAGTGTTTAAATTCTGGTAAAAGTTGCCAAAAAACAGTGGAGATTTAAGAGCATTTAGTGTCAGATCTTACATAATCGTTTAGGTTTGAGTGACATCTTATATAATTTTTAAGGTAGAAATTAATTTCGTGCTTTTTTCATACATAGTTAATAGTCTTTCATGACTCTGTTTAACTAATACCATGCACCAGATACCAGTTGGAGATTCTTCTCTGGTACAGGAGGACTGATGTTCAACAGATGTGAATTTTTATTGTAACTGATTTCACTGGCACCAGCTGTGGGCTGGAGTAGAAAATATCTCACCAAGCTTCCAGTATCTGAAAGTTAAATCATCTTGAGTCTAAAATAATGATTACTTTCCTCTTCTAGTTTGTGGAAAGAAATAGCTGAATCACACTGTCCGTCTTTGACAGCCGTCTTAGGGTATAAAGTATCTGTGGGTTCTTTTCCTCTGTCTGACTAAATAAAAAGAGCCTAAATTACTAGTTTTGATTTATATAACTAACTCTGGGATACTGAAAAATAAAGAAGATGAATCTACCCATGATGTATAAAACTATGAGCAACCTTGATCTAGCTTAGGCTCAAAGGCTTGAGATTAGGCTAAATAACCTCCAGATTTCCCTTCCAACCTAACCTTTTCTATGATGCTATCTGTATTTATGTGTAAACCAACAATTCTTATCCCCATTCCAGTCCCACAAATGTAGTACATGAGACGAAGCATTGCCATGACTATTTGTTTGTTGGCAAAATCTCTATAGGCACCAAATATCCAAGCAAGGGGCCTCTTGTAAATAGGTCTCAACCTGAGTGTCCAAATCTGTCATTGGCAATTACTATTCACATTGATAACAGGTGTACTGGAGGTGTTCAGTTGGCCTCAGAAGTCCCTTTTGTGCCTGTAGCTCAGGCAATGAACTGCAGATATGGGGAACCCTGACTTTTCAGTATGGATGTGTTTGATGAGAAATCCTTCCACCCCTAAAACTAGCAGTAGAGTTGCATCTTTTAAAACATGAAAGCCTCTTCGAGGCTGATGCCTTCTGCACATCTCTGGGACTGGTATCAGTGATGTAGAGAATAAGGAAAAAGTGCCCCCTTTAAGAATCAAAATAACCCAAGGCCACCATCATTACAAACTCGGCACCTCCTGATACACAAATATGAAATTGTTGCTTGTTTCAATAAAAAACATCTTCCTGGTCAATGAGATACCAAAAAGTGGCTGAGTCAGCTACTAAGGCAAGGATGTTCAATTACAATAAACCTTGCAACACCGAATTTCTCAGTTAGGCTTCTACCTCTTGCATTGGAAATATCAGTTTAGCAAAGCAGTATAATATATAGCAGAGACAGTCATCCGTAACTCCCATGTACATTCTCTGTATGATAGCCTGGAGGCTTGTAAAGGAGAGAAACACAGATAGGAATCTTGTCAAGAAGCTTCCAAGAAGCTGTCCCAAGCAGAGACTGCTTCTCTTTATGGGACTGAATTTGACTTGTATATCTGCATCTACAAATGTAGGTCAGGTCTAAACAAACATAGGTCAGGTCTAATTCTGTCTAGCCTTCCTTTCTTTTTTCTTCTTTCTGATANCTGACTGAGAAAAGCTCCCAATGGACTATTTAGTTCAAATGTCTCTGATTCTTCTACCAATAAACTGAGACAACATTTTCACATGTTAGCCTTTCTGTTTCCTTTTAAATATACCCTTAACAGACTTTGCTCCTGAAGATGTAGAAGAAAATTGTCCTGCAAGCTCACTTTATTTTTCATAGAGCTTTCTGGTTCGATTCTCCAATCCCCCAAATCACATCTTTTGAAAACAGATTAGAGGGTAAGAGGATGCTTCTGTCTAAGTCACAGAGAAAATGAATATAGTTGATAAAAAAAATAAGTCCTGTTTTGTTTAACCAACTGCAGATCCTTTTGGGAAGACAGATGAAAGAGAGCCTCTCACCAATGCAGTCAGAAGTGATTCAGCTGTGATTGGAGGTAACTTCATTTTTAAAGGTCACAATCAAAAAATAATTCTGTCAAGGCAAGCATCTAGGGTGCTTTAAATCTGGGCCCCATAAAATCCAGTTCAAGTTTTTTGTAATCTAATGCAGGTTTAGTATTTGCTGTATTTATTAGCACATATCTGTATCAAGCTACCTAGATAGGCACCTGCATTGTGGATGAAGCCAATAGTGGTGGCACATCATG
>VYZW01055996.1:3734-19149 GCA_013401315.1 Balaeniceps rex
TTGTGCATACAGGCTAGCAGGTACAACTGCTGATTTTACTAGTGATACTAATTTTACCATTAGAACTGGGCAATTTGGTATAAAAACACTATCCTATTTAAACAATTCCTTTCTTATTAAAATTTCAGATTACATATAGCACTGAAAAATTGCTGGAAGTTAATCTACAGTAAATAATCCTTGGGGCAAAAGATACTGTAATGAAACTGCGTGGAAAATTACTCACTCAATCATTTTTAAAAACGTTGAGTCACAATTCAGTTTTGTTGGCCTGAAGCTCCAGATCTATCTCCATGGCAAGTCAGTAGCAAATCCCAAAGCACAGCCAGTATTCCCAGAGCTCAGACATGGGGATGCGCTGCTATAGTAGTAAACCCAGGAGCATGCAATGTGTTACACCAGCACTTCCGTGTAGCACCTTCTTCCCATTGAAGTAAAAAAAAAACCAAACCAGTTTAATCACTGGCTTCCAGAGCAGAATTAGGACATTTCTGAGTGCTCTATAGGGGACACTAATAAGACTGAAAACACAGGCAATCCTGGTGGTATTAATTAAGAGGACAATGACAGCGATAAGCATCCTGCTTCATTTCAGAACACCTTGCTTTATCACTGCCAAAAGGAGTAGCTTTTAAATCTGCATTTTGAAATTAAATGCATCAGCATTACACAATTACTGTTCTAATTAGCCTCCTCAACAACAGATTGGCTTTATTTATGATTAATTTTGGTTAATGAATTAGTTGTAGTTTTATCTGATGGATAATGGAAGAGAATTAATAATTGCTTAATACACACAAAATTTTGTTGTTCACATAGTGCACAAAATTTTGACAGATGTTTCTGAATCCTAGCCAACAACCACCAGCACATTTTCACTATCTGAAAGCAGCCAAAGCTCAACAAATGTTACCATATTACNAGTTGGAGAAGAAATTGTCTTGTCCATGTCAGGCATACCGTATATCTCATACCTTTGTCCATACCCCTCCCATGAACTCTGTCCTGCCGCTGAGGCCAGTTTAAGGTCACAGTCCTAGTTTTTTAACTAGCCATTGGTTTTAAATGGTTTTAAACCATCATCTTCAGTCGCCACATTGCCACCTTCTCTCAAAAACAGTTTCTCCTTCCCAAACGCAGGGCTGGTTTTGCCTCCACCCAGACCCAAGTACTGACCTCAGAACAGGAGACACGTCAGAAATTCCTCAAAGGGACTCTCACACACCACTAGTTTCATAAGGACATTCAGATGCCACAGCAAAAGAGAGGAAAACATGACAAGCTGGGGCACCGAACAACATTCACATGTTTCAGAAAACAGAACGGATGATAGCAATCAGCATAAGCAAAGCAGAACCGATACCTTAACACAATTCTCTTCTAGCATGGTAGTCTGTTGCTGGGGTGCTGTCTATCAGGTGCAACATAAAACTTAAGGATCTCCCCATATACAGTCACTAAGGAACCTCGGATAACTATACTGCAATTATCATTCATGTTTCTACAATGAAAACACTATTTTTACTCTTTTCCTAAGGCACCGTACTCTGTTGTTCTAGACTGTTAAAAAAAAAACAACCAACCAGTGTTCTACTGCAGGAATGGTTGCAGTTGGGACACAGATAAAGCATCTTGACATGAAGATGAGCAAGTACTTTACAGAGCATCATTATAGATTATTTCCTGGAATGCACTGCAGTTTGCTTTGGTTTTGAATACATATGTGATATATATTTACTATAGCAAAAATCTGACTACTATCGATTTTTCTATAAATATTTAAGTTACCAGTCAGAAGTTAAATTTAGACAACAATAGCACTAATGACATTAAATAAACGAAGCACTTTAAAAGTGTGAGAAAAAAGCAACTACCTATTTACAGCATTTTAACACAAGAGCAGTAAGACAGCAGCCTGAAACCATGTTATGTGCTGATAGCCTGAGTCATGTCTGGTTCCACAGTCTATCCAGCGAGGTGATTTTGCACCAACATCTAACAAAAAGTAGGTTCTGTGAGCAGCAGACTTAGCAGAGACTGGCTTCCAACAACTTTTTCCCCATACATTTGACATTTGAAAATGGTGGCACTTAATAGCTTTTCCTTCAGCAGAGGCACAATTCACATACCTCTCCTCTTTCTGGCTTCCTAATTTCATGAACTTGCATGATTTTAATATTTTTCAAGCCTGTACATCTCTACTGTATGTGACTGAAACTCTCTATAAGTGCCTTCAATTTGTATTTACACACATCGCACAGGTACAGGCTTGCCATAAGCCAGGGCTGGACACATTTTCATATTTTTTTCTCCAGCTGCCAACCTTCTCTACTTGGTACTAACCAATTTGGGGGCAGCTGACTGGTGATAACATTTATACTCTGAGAACGCTCTGGTTTGGGATTCACATACGAGTGTGTGGGATTTTGGAGAAAAAAAGAAATTGTGCAACTGACAGAAAACAATTTTAAGATAATGCAAGAATAAACTCACAGAGCTCTCGCAGTCTGCTAACGTCATATACTACTTGACCCTTAAATACACAACTAGCACATCATTCTTCTGAACTCCTGAGAGCTACCTATAATCTGACATTTTGAAGTCACATACACAAACGATGAAGCTGCCTGCCTCCCACCTATAGGAGCTGAATTCATGCTAATACTAACTTCCCTAATTTTTCTCCACCTCTTCAGCCTGTAATTTTATTCACCCATTTCTATCTTTTCAACTGGCATCCTTTGTGAAGCTCTTTAAGATTTATTGTTGAAAAAGCATGATATAACGAGGAGATATTATTACACTACACTCTAGAAGAATAGATTATCCAAAGGATAATACCTAACAGTGATGGAGACAGAGGCCTGTGTATTTAAGCTAGAGGAAAAATTTCAAACAGGGGGTTTCAGGTAAAGCTGATACCCCAGATTGTTCCACGCAGCTGCATGGAGATGTATTAAACTCACCCAGGAACCACCTGTGCTGGTAACAAGGTCAAAACAACTGCTAAAGTTGACCCAATTTTGGGAGATTAAACTGTAAAACTATTACACACATCTGTGTCTAGTACATGCCTACATCTGAAAGGTGATGAGGATTAAGGCACTGAGTGACTTTAAGGAACAACAGTGTATTCTAAAATATTTCTGTACTCGCGCAAACTCTGCACACCTGCCAGACCAAACTCCCGAGATGCAGCGAGCGAGGCCCCTCACCACGATACTGCACATGCAATACAAAGGCTGTACTTAGGAACAGACAATTAAAAGCAGTATGCAAAACAGCAAATTAATAAGATTATTTCCCCTTCAGGGGCCATTATCTGGACAAGGCAAAACACACACTGCAGGATATCAATTTCTCAAGAAACAAGATTAAAAACCACCAAAACCAAACCTCGTTTTCTTCTTTTGCCTGAGCCTTCTCCCCTTATCACAGACCTGGCTACTAACCAGAACAAGGTCTTCAATCTGCTGCGACTCTTTCCTGGAAACTTTTAAACCATCCATGACTTAAAGAGAATAGCTACTCTTCCCCAAATGAATAGACCTCACATCTCTTCTTTGTAAAACGACTTGCTGTTTTCATACAGAAAGAGGCAACTTCTTTCATTTTCAAAAGAAGGGAATTCACACCATCCTGTTTGCTGCTCTTTGGACAGAAGCAGGTGTTTAATTCACACTGCTGGAGTTTAAAGGATGCACAGATAGAGTTACCAAAAATTCTCTCAGTTTGTGTTTTATGGCTAGACCATTACCTAAGAGAGCACATTTGCTTGCAGAGGGAATCATAAAGTGTCCAAAGGCTGGGCTGGGGACTAGGAAAGAGTAGGTGTGAATTCTCATACGACTGCACACACACACACATTCCCAAATCAAAGAGTAATTAAGAGAAAAATGAACATGGACTTGGGCGTATCACAGGCTTCTCCAGCCAGCTTTCTGTGCCACTCGCCAATATAACTTTCATGGACTGAGGGAGCACATGTCCCTTGAGAAAAACCAGGATAACATCACTTTCTTCTGATGGAATTAGGGTTTTTTGGAGGCTGAGGGAAACATAAGGGAAGGAGGCAAGGGAAACATAACTAATAAGGAGCTGAGAAGACTCCAGCCTACTGTTGAAGGTCATAGCATAGATATCTTCAGGATAACATTTGTTTTGTTCAAGTGGAGGAACAAAGGGGGATAAACAAGAAAATATCCCCCATCAGAAACTCAAGCTTTATCACGTATGTGGTTTAACTGCAAATAGAGCACCTCTGTTGTAAACCCTGCCCAGATCTTCCATTAGCTGGAGATGAAACACAGACTGTCTTACCTCCTCACATAAGAGGAAACTTCATGAGAAAAAAGGTGATAAGACAGGACAGGCAGACAAGGTGAATGGATTTTCTGCGCTTCAGTATGTCCTACCTTCTTTGGAAACTGCTTCAGACTTCCACCCCCTGGGACAAAGGACCTGACACCAGCAGCACCAAGATGTGGCTGGGTCTTCTATCCCCACTGCATGAAGCTTCAGGATGGACAGTAGAGCTGAATCCTCAAAAGGCCTTCTCCAGGCCAGCAATAGGGAAAGGACTTTAGTATTCCCACTAGTCTTCCCTTTCTCTCTCCCCCTGCTGCAGTGACCATACCTGTGCCCAGAACAGCCTCACAGGTGGTACCAATACCTCAGCAGAAAGAGGGGGTGAAAAAAACCTAGTCTGTGCAGCTTCTCCAGGTAACATGAAGCCATGGTGGGGAGAGTGGAGGTAGGTCTGGAGTGAATCAGATTCCTTGGCCCATGCTTTGTGTAAAACCCACAGCCTGATAAGAAGAGGGACCCCTACCTGCTTAGGGAGATGATGCACATAAACTCTGCTGTCTTTTTCATTCACCACTGGCTGGTAGATGCAGATACTCATCCTCTCCACAACAGGGCTGGGAGTGCAGTTTGGCCCTGGGACTGACCTCCAACCACCTCCAGGTGTTCGCTCTGTTCCTGAGGGGGCACAGGGATCTGACAGCAATCTTGGCTTCACCAGAGGGGAGACCGAGAGCCCTATGACCTCTCTGGACAGGCTGAACACAGAATAGCCATGAGCTAAAAGAGTGGGTATGACGCACACAGAGCCCACCACCTCTGTGGTGCTATGCCTTGGCCACACAGCATTAAAGAAATAAACACAAAAACTGGAAAGCAGGGTCAAAAATAAGAGGTGTGGAGAAAACAAAAGTCGGTTAAAAAAAACAAATAGGAGGTTCTAATTCACAGAAGTTTAAATGACCTATCAGCACAGAAATGAGGGGGATGAATCAACCCCATGCTTTTCTAGGAACAGTGTCTGCTGGTTTATGGTACTCCCCAGCGTACCACCTGTAATACCACTTGCAGGTGACCCTGCCAGCCAGGGCTATGCTCACAGCAGGAGCTTCTGCCAGCATCACTCCGCCTGTGAGGGATTACAGCTCTTCAAAGCCACAGGCTGACATGACAGTGCCAGCAGAAGCCAGTAATGTAGACCTGGCTCTGGATCAAGGGCACATTTTCTTGGGCAGCGTAAATAGGGGTTTGTCCACACACAGACCTGGTAATGCTCAGCTGTATGGGAAGAGTTAAAATGCTGTGGTTGCTCTAATGTAATCACACCAGAGCAGGGTGCTTTAGGACTACCACAATTATTCCTGCGTGGCACAGGAAATAAGCTACACCAGTATTAAGGTACTTCTGAACATGTCTCATTACGGGGCTGCAAAAATTAAACGTACAACAACCCCTAAGCAAAGCAGCTATCGTAATAAAACTCCTACTTTTGACAAGGCCTAACATGTGCCATCCAAACCTCCATCTTCAATGATCTATGGCCTTTGTGATTCAGAAAAAAGGCAAGAGGGGAAAAAAGCAGCACAGAAACATGAAGGGACTCCACCCCCCCGTCCCCGATGACAAGTATCAGGAGGAAAACTGGGCCTCTGGTCACCTAGCCCAGAGCCATACCTGTCAAGCCTCATTGCTTCTCAGTGATAATCGCAGCTCTGCTTCCTTCCATTGGGAAGCAGCAGTCAGCCTCCTAGACTTCAAACAAGTGTTCACCACTCTAGGCAAGGGACAACACACCATGGCACAGGCTCCACACCCGGGCTGGCAACATGTCTTGTTACTACAGAGAGCAGCAGCACAGCCTTCTCTTAAATTTTCTACAGAGCTGCTTCAAGGCAGATCCCCAAGGAGTTTCATTCACTGGGATTACTGAGGAGAAAGCAGAAGAGGGCTATGCCTTTTCCTCCTGGCTAGAATAGCATCATTCCTCCAAGGTGCCCTCTTGGCACTGGAAGGAGAACGAGCACCGCTCACCCTTGGTAATGGACAAAGATGACATAGGTAGCTGCATTTTCACCTGTAAAACCTAGTCCTGCAAACTGTCATTTAGCCGGAGGACTAGACAGAGCCAGTGGCCCGCAGGAATGGGAAACAAGCCCTCAATCCAATTTCCCGGGAGAAAATACTCATTGATTTCAACAGGAGTGGCACCTTCCCCCAGATTCAAGGGTAGGAAAGACGGAGTGCTCTCTAACAGGTATCTCATGGTCCAGCTGCTATCAAAATGCTGCATTTCAAGGAAGATGAGGATTGCTCTTTTCGTTGGCATGTCTGAAAAGGAACTGAAATTCCAGAAGCAAACATTGAAAACTTGCTGACTACAAAGCTAGCAAGAGCACCAAGTGTTGTAACAGGGTGTGTACCAACGAAAGTTAACCGAACCTGACAGTCCAAGAGAATAGCAGAAGCTCCCTAAGAAAGGTGTGTGCTGCAACAAAGCCCTGGCAGATGACCTCTCAAGAGATTTCCATCAGATTGAATAAAAACCTATTTAATGAGATTAACTGATCATTTCACTCCACCCTCATTATAACACCGACAGGAATGTTTTTGAAGCCTAGTATCTGATTCCATAGGGAATGCCAGAGAGACCATGACAGAAGATATGAAAAACACACAGGGGAACCCTCCACCATTGGAGTGTGAGCTACCAACAGTAGTTTACTTAAACACCTAGTAGTTTCAGTGGCTACTTGGTTTTCATCTACACACAGAGTTTGTATCAGAATAACTATTTCATTATTTTAACCATACCAGTGTGAAAAATCTAAGTTGATGTGTATGAAGGTACAACAATCCAAGGTGCATCCCAGCAGGTATTTCACTTCCAGGTAACTTTTTTTTTTTAAAGAAAAAAAAAAGAAACAAACGGTGTAACACTACTCTGCAGTGCTTCGGTTTCATACGCATGGACAAAACGCTAGGTTTTGTTTAAAGCCTGACTGTCACCTCTTTTTTTTCTTTTTTTTTTTTAATTATTTTATTTTTCCTCCTTAAACTTCAAGAAAGCTAAACCCATTGGCTAAAACTTTCATGAGTATTATTCCCCTGGCAATTCTCAGGGAGTCTGAGGTTAAAAGACTGAAGCAAAGTCATTGCTTCCATAAGCGTCAAAGTAGCTCACTTCTACCAGTTGCCTGCCACACTTCATTGAGCTCATCCCTTATGTCTAAGGGATGAGTGCATCTTCACCACCCTTCAACCTGTAAAACCACAGGTACATCTGTATTGGGCATCATCATGAAATTCCACAGCTGAGCTCTCTAAACATCAAACTGTCAAGGTTGGAAAATCAAACACAAAGGACTGGAGGACATTCTCAAGTGACTGTCAAAAGTCCATCTCCCTGTGCTGAGGTGGGATCAAAGATAACCAGACCAATAGATGTTGCCTACCCTACTCCTGAAAGGCTGCTGAGGAAAGAGATTCTTCAGCATCTCGAGGTTATCCCGTCCAAGTTTTTAGTACCATGTGCAGTCTTTCACACTTTCCAAGATATTTGGAAGAACTAGAGACCTGAATCCCCACTTCAGAGCAGAACAGTTTGGCTGCCAGAATTCTTCATGCCCCAGTGCACGTGTCAGGGGAGTAACAGCCTCAAAGCACTAATTCAGTTCCCCCCCTGCAGCCCAGCCCAGATAGCTTCAACCACTCTCCCTAAAGAAAAGCCTCCTGCAGAGGCTCAGCCTCCATCACCTCATCCTACTGAAAAAACACATACCGAGCCAAAAAGAATCCCAGTGCAATGTCCAGCCTCACGTGCCTGGGCCGTAGACCCTGGCGATGGCAAGGCTTGTTTGCCACATAGCTGAGGCATGAAGCAACCTCTAATTTTATGCATTTTCATTCCAAAAGGCAGACTCCACGATTATGTTTCTTTATCCATACAGATGTGGTGCCGATACAGCTGTGGTACATGAAACTTTCTGCTTGGGGCAGCACAACTGTGACAAAACAGGGCTTGTATGACAATTTAGAGTTCGAAAACGAAAGTAATCAAAGAAGATTTGGGTCTCTGAAGTTACAAAAGAGTGCAACTGAGAGTCCACCCCAGTCCACCCCAATCACTGGCAATACAGTATTGGCTACATTATAAGACCTTGCCCAAGTTCTCTTTAAATACTGCTGCTGAAATCACTCACACTTAATACTGTTGTCCCAATAGCTATCTTGTCAGATGCACGATCATTCCCCACCATGGAGAAAATGCAATCACCTATTATTTTCGGCGAGTCAGCTGACAATGCTTATTCTTAATAAATTATTTCTCATAAAACTTAGTAACACTTTAAGCTACTACAAACACATCTTGAAAGCGTACCACAATTTTAATCAGTTTCAAACATCAGATGTTGGGTTTGATATTTATGATTGTTCTGACTCTGTTTCATTTAATGGCTCCTTTTGTCTGTGAAAGCAAAGATAAGAAAGTTATCTAGGACACCCACTGTAAAGTCTCTAATTTAAGAGGAAATTTCCTCTGTCACCAACTGTTGGATGCTAACAGCTGCTGTTACTATTTTCCATATGATACTGGGCAAGTGGTCTTGGAGAAGTATCTTTCCTCCTATGCAAAGCGGTCATCAAGTCAACTAACCAAACAACTGTGCCCCTGCAGTTTCTAAAGGGGACATTCTTCTAAGTTCATTTTAACCTACAGGGGAAAAAAGTAATATATATCTCAAATAACTATAGTAAGAACTCAGCATGGTATTATGGGGAGGTGACTGGGAATTATTTCTTTTTAAAGCCTCTTTTACAAGGATTCCCCATCAGCCTTTAATTAGCATGCCAGTTCCTATTCTGAGGTTCCTGATCACTTACAGCCCAGTTCAACATTCACCAAAGGCAACAAGACAGACTCCCTTGAACTCGGTGGGGTCTAGAGGAGGGCTTAGGCCATGCAGGGAACCCTCTAGTACCAACACTAAGTCAATTGAGCAGGCCTCTGACACCCAGCTCTGCGTGTCAGCCCTTGGAAGAGTTTTTCTATGGAATATCAGAAGAAAATCTGGACTTCCACATTTGGGGCTATGTAAATGTATCATCTGTACTCAGAAGGTATAGCACTAATTTGTCTTTTGCTATAGAGGAAAGTGAGATGATCTATCAACCTATTCAGTTTGACTATCTACATGTATTTTAAATCTTTGCTTACATAAAACTACAATAAAGTATTTTAGAACAGAGCATCTGCCAACATACATGCAGTTTTCTGCTAAAGGCAGGTATATTCTGTAAGATATATGTAAGATCATTCGTTAGCTATGACAGGTGATTTACTGTGATTTATCTTTCAGGATCATCTCACTCACAAGGAAAATTGAGTGTCAGCACCATCCATAACCTATAGATACCATCTAGATACTTGAAAATGGTAATAGGTTAAAGGATGCAGTAGACAACTCTCCAACATAAGCCAAAATATTTAATCTGAAACCTTTTGGAATAGAACCTGAAAACATCAGTAGCCCAGCCAGAACTCCTACTAACACGGATTGCCAGGGGCTAATGAACACCGAAAGCTCTTTACCTAGCACATAATTTCACTGTTACTGGGAGAGCACTGCTCAGTCATTTCGGTACAGATCCAAGAAATTTGCTTCTTATGGTTTTGTCTCCAAGCCAGACACAAATTAAGGCTAAATTAAGAGCTGTGATTCAAAACGATTCAATGGAATGCAAGAACGAAGGTCAAAACTTAGATCTCTGCCCTGCAGGTGCACATCCTGAGCACACAGGTAAATAGGGCCATCCACCTTCTGGGGATGACTGGCAACAAAATCAGGAGTGAAACATTTGGAGTCTGATCAATGTACCACCTTATGTACCACCTCCTCCGTTAGCAAACCCTCCCCAGCCAGAATGACATGCCTTAGGCTTCACNAAAAAAAAACCAAACCCCCAAAAAAACAACCCAAACCTTCCAAACCTAGAGGTCACAGGCACCTGAGTTACTGAACCTTTAAAAGGATTTCCTGTACCCCACAAAACAAAGCTCCAAAGCACAGCCTGGTGATTTAGTTTACACATGCCAGATCCAAGATTTGGCCAAAAACCTTAAGTGAACCAACGTAACAGTTGCCACAAAAGCCGACAACCTCTAATCAATACCTTCCATGTTTAAGACAGAACAAACCGCCTCTCTGCAAAACGTTCTTATGCCTGCAAAAAGTAAATAAATTACAACAAATTTAAGAAGCTCGAGTTTTGCTTGGCTTAAGAACCCCAGGCAGAGCCCCTAATTTTTCAACAGCAGCACATGCTTAACACAGAGGAGCGGTGATGAAAGCAGTTGAGACACCTATGAAATACCACAAAACACATTTCAAAAAATAAGACATTCACCAAGGCTGCAGATACATGTGTGTTGCAAGAACTAATGAAGCTTAAAAATCATTGAAAATGTTAACACAATAAGCACAAAAATATTGAATGTGTTAAGGTATTTTTGCATGACTTCATCCTAGATCTTTTTATTCCTTAATTTGACTCTGGTTTTTAGTCTAGATTATAAAGAAGATTTAAAACAGGGAGGTTTTTTCCCTTCCAATGAAGGCTTCCCATTAATAAAAAGGAAACAAAGAAAATGAAGAAAGTGAGTAGTAAAACTTTTACAACATAATAAAATATATCACAATCCCAGTGCAGCAGGATTGGAATTGTCTAAAGATGCTGAATTATGATCGGTTGTCATATAAAGTTCAGTCCAGAGTATCAGCAATCATATTCTCTAGCAACATGTATATAATTGGGAGATCTTCATAATAACCCTCAGTTTTAAAGGCTCATAAAAACTGCGTTTTACTCTTAATTTGCAGGAGGAAAGAAGAATTCTTAAAGGAAAGTAACATCTTTTTCTCAGTAAGAAAGACTTCCAAGGCAATACACTGTGTATTCTAAAGCAAGCAACCCTAAAAGCTCCCTTTTCTTTCACAGTTTTCGGTGGGGTATTATACAAACACTCAGTTTAAAAAGATAAATACATGTCTATAGTACACACACTAGAAAGAAAAGTAGTATCACATAGAGAGGAACCCTCTGAAAGTATATTGGAAGCAAAGCATGCTACATTGTTTTTGAATACAACTACTTTAAGGTAAATATCTTGATGTAACATTGTAACCAACAGTAAAACAAGCTATGGCACTCATAAACACAAAAAACCCCAAAAGGACACTGGTTTTATGAAACATGTGTAAACTACATTTATCCAGCTCCAAAATACAGCATGAAAATAATTATAAAAATATTATCAGCACTGGACACTCTTCAGTAGACTCCCAAATCTCTATGCTTTCTCAATTTCTCCCCTAACATTCTGAACCAAAATCCTTTCATTTTGTTAGACAGTCAACTACCGAGTGCCATAAACTTCCAATTATCCAAGCCATTTCTGGACTTGCCAAGGCAAAGCTAAGGTAACAAATAGGATGCTGAAGTTTCTATATGGAATAGCAAAATACAACCTGTCATCAAACCCAGATATTTTAACTTTATACTTTTGCCAGAGTAAAGGCTTTTTGTAAATAAAATGTGTTTGTTTTCAAATAAAGCTACTTTGAGCTGTTTTGGGAAGCAAGGTAAGTAATAATAATAACAACAACAATTTCCATTTGGATTTCAAAACCTGATAAAACAAAACCAGCACATGTCAAGCCTAGTGTTTTCCTACCTGGAACAGGTAAGGACCAGCTCTCAAATGCCACCTTGGGATAGTTCAGACTAGTAATCCCATTCATGTTTAGACGAGACACCAGCATGAACAAGAAAAGAAAAAAAAAAAAAGTCTACCCTGTCCTTCTCTTCTTTTAACAGCAATGCCTACAGCACTGGTTAAGACCTGGTAAGCAAGCCGAGGACCCGGAGGACCAGACTAACCCAAACCCACTACTAGAGAGAAACAGGTTTAAGAAGAGACTTACTGCTTGCCATGTGACTGGGGGAGGTATGCTGCCCATTGGGTGTGCTGGAGGTGAGGTCAATGGCCATGCCGGAGTGCTCCCTTTCGGGCGAAAGCTCATTGTCACCTGCTTTCACAAAACAAGTCCCCCATAAGTTTCCATCCCCTTCTTCAGCAGAGCAACACAACGATTAAAAAGTACAACTGGCTCGCTCCTTTTGCCCTTCCCTCCTTTACCAGCAGGGTGTTCCACAGCCTGTGAAAACTGGACTCTCAGTGGCCACAAGTAAGCATTTGGCTGACTGATTTTAAGAGGCCCCCCCAACCCTACTGTCACCAGTCTTCTACGCACACACCTGTGACAAGCCTTGCCCCAGCTGCTTTGTCTCAAGAAAAGTTAGAATTACTTTTCCTTTTGCAGACACCAAGAATTGGGGCTGGGCAGGAGAAGACTGAAGTAGCACTTTAACGTATAGACCTTCCCCCTCAAAGCTCTCGGCTAACCGACAGTTAAACAAAGCGCTTAAACTAAGACATTTTGCCCTGACACAGAAAATAGAAGAAATGCATAGCGAAAGGCATAAAAAGTTTTTGGTTGCAATTTGAATTTCTGAAGATGAAGTCTGTCTCATTTGCAAAGTTCATTCATTCTCACTAAATATTTAAACCTAGAGCTACTCACCCATGCACCCCTCCCCGTACATTTTTCAGTCATACACAAAGTTTATATTTAAATGCTATTAATTTAGTATCATCTCAATGCAAAGACCATACACAAGAAAGCTAAAGTTTCAGGTTTCTGCATTATAGAAAGGATAGTGGGAAAAGGAAATTAATTCAGAATAATCGAATGAAATGACTACTTACATGTTATATATCCATCAGCAGCCTCTGCTTCCATAGTCAAAGTGCAGTGCTGCAAGGCAGAAAAGTACACCCTCAAAGACTCCTGTCAGTATCAACCATTAAATGATTAAACTTACTTAAAGCCCTAAGTAGTTGCCCATTTTACTACTGTTGCAACCATTGCCTAGAGAAACACACAAGTGTACTGCATGTGCTCATTTGCAAATCACTGAACTCTTCCTGCAAATTATCTGAGAAAAGAAATTCAGCTGCCTCCTGGGCAGGTGGCACCGGGATCATCTTGGTCTGACCATACCCCTCTCTGTCCTCCACTCACATTTTCACCTGATCCGAGAGTTTTTTCCCCGACTTTCCACTTGTTTTGTTCAAGCTGGGATGGTAATGCTTTATCAGTTATCAGCTCTCGCAGCCAGAACAGACTTTGAGGAGATGGATACTATTAACAACTGCTCTTTTCACACGCACTCCAAGAGATTCCATCCTGATCTAAACAAAATAAAGCCCTCCAGTGTCCGTTCCCCTTCGAGAGGTTATTATCACTCTTTGTCTCACACCACCGGCTGTGCACACATACCTGTACAGACACCTGTTCACTCTAACCCTATTTATCTGCCACAGCATGGGGCTGAACGTCACACTTAATACTCCCAGATCATGCATTTTGTGGCATGAAGCAATCTTAAAGTTTCTGGAAGCACTTTGCTGACACAGAACAAGCTATTACTTTCCAGAAACCCAAGTAACTGTATAGAATGACACCCCCTAGCTATCATTTGATATATATTGAGGAGAAAAAAAAAAAAGAGAGAGATCAATAATCATAACTATGTTCTTTTAAGTGGAAAAGTTAAGAATCTGACATGACCAGAGGAGAATTTTATTTCCTCTCTCCCTCCACGGCCTCTTTTTTGCCTTTAGTTTCAAAACTCTCACTGCACCAGGCAGCTAAATTATTCACAATGAGCCATTTCTGTATTGATCGCCAAGTATATTTAGCCCTGGCTCCTGGAATTTCTCCATTACTTACTGGAAAACAGGCAGCTTCACTTCTTGTCTCCAAAACCACTTCCCTCCCCCTCCTTTAACCTGCTTTCCTCCCCCCTCCCTTCCCCCCAATAAATAAATACTTTTCTCTGTGTTCTTCTTTGGTATAAAGCAGATCAAATTCCCAAGGCATTCAGCACATAACACTTAAATTTCAACCTGCCCAGCTGCTACCAAACTCTCTTCAATTACTGATTTTTACATAACTCTTAAAAAGAAATCTCCAAAAAAAAAGTTTTCAAAACAGGTAAGCCGCTTCCTCAAGCCCTTCAAAATTACCTTATCTTCCCCCTAGTCCAGGTAGGCAGGCACACACTGAGAAAAAGAAAGAAACATCAGAAGCAACAGGGAAAGATCATCCCAGCCAATGAAGTGGAAGGAAAGAAAGGGGAGGAAGGGAGGAGGAAGAGAAAGACAGACAAAAAGAAACACAGAAACATCCATAACCGAAATTAAAACACAGTTTGATTTTTATTTTTTATTTCTTCAAGGGGGGGAGGAGGAGGAAGAGGAGGGGGGAAAGAAAAAAGTTTGGTCACCATTTTTAGGCTGGTGATGGCAAATCCCAGCTGCTAAGCCTCCCTCTCCACAACGAATGGGGATAGAGAGAGAGTTTTGCACGGGCTGAAGACACAGCAAGATGGGGAAAGTTTAAAAAATAATTTTTAAAATAAAAGGAGAGAGAGAGAGAAAGCTGGGGGGGGGGGGGGGGGAGAAAAACCCGCCCCCGGGCCATCCGNNNGAGAACCCCGCGCCCGGCACTTACAGGTGGGGCATGCGGAGCCGGGCAGCCCCGGGGATGAGCCAGCGGGGAAACTCGCTCAGGAATGGCACATACTTTGAAGGAAGATGAAGAACAAAAAAAAGAGAGGGAGAAGGAGAGGGAGGGAGGGAGAGAGGGAGGTCAGCCGGTGCTACAGCAATGCGATTAACCAGCGGGGGGAGAGAGAGAGAGAGGGGAGAAAAACTTGATCCACCGGTTCGTTACGAATCGGCACGAAAACGGGGGGAGAGAAGGGGATGTGGGGAGGGATGGGGTGAGGGGATGTGAGGAGGGATGGGATGAGGGGGGGCCGGCAGACGCACTCACACCCCGCGCAGGAAACCTAGGCCAACTTCCCCGGAGTGCTGCTCCGGCCCTGGGCGACACCGGGCTCATCCCTGCCTCTCCCCGCCCATACCACAACCTGTCAAAGTCATGGAAGTCCTGCCTCGTTTTTCATTTTATTTTATTGTCTC
>VYZW01055996.1:19871-62660 GCA_013401315.1 Balaeniceps rex
GGGGGCGCGCGGGGGGCGGGTGCCCGCGCCGGCAGAGCCGCTCAGCACGCTCGGCAATCGATTAGAGGACAAGTGCCGCCGCCACCGCCGGGTGCGCTCCGCGCCTCACGCGGACGGACACAGGCGCGCGCCGCCGCCGCCGCCTCAGGGCACCTCCGCGTCCCCGTCCGCCCCCTCCCTTCCTCTCCCCGGGCACCGGGTACCCCGCGCCCCCCTCCCCGCTCCTCTTCCCCTCGGGAGCGGCAGCCGCTGGGCCGCCGCCGCCGGGCGGGTGAAGTTGCCGGCGGAGTCATGATTCAGCACTTCTATTTTTAACCGCCGGGCGGCCGCGGGTGCGCAGCGCCCGCCGCCCCTCGCCGCGGCCGGTCCTGCCTGTATTGGCTTTGCTCCGATTACCGCCGCGGTGGGAGGCCAGCGTGAAGCCGAAGGGTTCGGAGCTGCCGTGCTTGTCATCTCATTGAACATTCAAAGTACACATGAGGTAATTTCTTTCTCTTTTTTGTAAGCGTTACGCTTAGAGAGAAAGCCCCGTTAAAATCAAAGCTTTTCCACACTATTTTTCCCCTCTCCTGAGAAGTCCGTGTGGTGGGGAAGGGGGAAAAACCAGCATTATTCTCCTGAGGAAAACCCTTGCTCCGCCTCACAGCCAAGGCTGAAGTAACACCTCCAACTGCCACGGTCCCAGCTCCAGGGCCTGACCCAAACCCACCACAGACAGTTGGCACATCCACACCAAGGCAGCACCCAGGGTCTTCGGTGCCAATGGTGAACGCTTGATGTGCTTTCTCGGGGGAGCTTTCCCTTGTCTTCAACAGGTCTTGGATCAGGTGCAATAGCATCATCCTTTTTTCTTTAAGCATCTCTTCATCAGAGCTGAACTGCTGGCTGCTGGTGACTGTGGTAATACCATTATTAGGCACCAGAGTTAATGGTCCATTAAGAAGCTGTGGTTTTGTATGTCATGCATTATATACACAGATATTATTAAATTTAAATTTGCAAAGCTAAGCACAGAGACACTAGGAAGCATCAGCATTCAGGCTGCCCATACACCCTTGAGTCTTTTCACACAACAGAGCAGCCAACAGGAATAACAGGGAGTTATCCTTTCTTTTCACTGGTACTGATAGGGAATAACACACACGTTTTGCCAGTGAGTTTGAGACATGCACTGACAAGTGTACCTTCATCAATATGTACCCACATTCTTTGTGTATCAAGAGCCTGCAAAGGCTCTAGATACCCGTAGGTTTTGCTTTCAAGCAAAATCTTAAGTACAGCCTTAACTCTTGCTCCAGCTACAGGCGAGTGTAATACTGTTGTTAGAGGCAGTAAAGTAAAACCCGGGTTTTATTAGCTCAGCCACTTGACATCAAATGACATTCTGCTTTGTAGCAGCAGAGCCACCCTATCCTGAGAGAGGGAGACAAACTCCACTTTTAAAAATACATTAAATTATTCAGCCAGCCAAAGACACTGAAGTTAATAGACAGCACTCTCCTCAGTGCTACAAATTTTAGCCAATTAGTCATTACACCACATCTGTGAAGTGGGTTAATTTAAGTCTTCTCATTTTGCATAGGAAGGAGGCAGAAAGGTTAAGGGACTGGCCCAAGGCAACAAAGAGCACTCAGAGCTGAGCCTAGAAAGCAGACTTCTTGTTTCCCACGCCTACGTTTCAACAACTAGACTTGGCTTGCCTACATCAGAAAATAGACCAGCATAGCTATAGCTGTGTAATTGTACCATAACAGTTTATGCTGGAATAACTCTCCTTGCGGACATTCTCCTCCAGATGGAAAGTGACTTCCCAAAAGCTGTCCACATGAATTCACTCAACAGCACACACTTTGGGTTTTGCCTTCACCCCCCTTCCTCTTTATTTGGGGGCGGGGGGGGGTGGTGTAAAAATTCCTGAAATGTGGGTCTCAGCAGAATTTTGAAGCCTTTGATCACTTTTACAGACCATTGAAAAGCAGGGACAAATGCAAAACGTGTCATTGAAATGCTACAAGTTTTGTTGTCAAGATTTTTATGGTGCTTTTCATCAAAATGTTGAAAACTGAAAGCTTCCAGCTGGCTCTCCTTACAGGTAATAATTTAATAGCTAACAGCTTTTCTCCCAAAGCTGCTGGAACCTGCTTGAGCCATGGAAGCTGATGGGAAAAGCCAGACCCATCCTCTACAGTAATTATTTCTGGTTTTTTAATCCTGCTGCTGCATAAGCTTTCAAAACCAAATGAAGCTGTGAAAACAAGGAGGAGTGACCAAAGGAAGAGTAAGGGGCAGGGAATAAAGTGAAAGGGTTTGCCTTTAAAAATAGTCTTGTTGACTCCAAGGAGTGCAGAGATGAGCGCGTCTTCACTACAGCAACACGGGGGTGAATCACTGGTTTCAATGCAAAACTCAGCTTGGGGGCTGCAGCAAGAGCTCCACAGTGATTAACATCAACCACACACCTGCCCCCAAATGATACTCAGCAGAGCAGCTGCAATGATCTTGAGGACCAATTGATGGTTTGGGGATCAGGACACCAGGGTTCACATCCAACCACGGTCAGAGGTCCTCCACATAATGTCAGCCAAGTCGTTATTTCTCTGCGTTTCAGTTCTTCATTTCTAAAATGCAGTGAATAATCCAATGGGAGTTTTTCTTCTGCCAAGCAATGCCCCAAGAGCAATTCTCAGCTTTGCCATGGACTTCTGCCACATTATAGAGGTCACTTCAGCACATCTCTGAAAGAGCCATCTCTGAAAGAGCCATCTCTGAAAGAGCCATCTCTGAAAGAGCCATCTCTGAAAGAGCCATCTCTGAAAGAGCCATCTCTGGAGCTCCTGTGAGCCCAGTGGGCAGCCCTTTTCCCTTCCATTTCCATTGATGAGACTGAAGCAACCTTCACACAGCTGTGCGTGCCCCGGGACAGTGTCCTGCCACACAAGCCCAGCTGCCCCCGGGATCCCAGTCTGTGCCGACAGCTGCCTGCTCTCAAGGTCTGTGATGTCCCTCCAGGCATTTGCTCAGTCTCCATGGGCCTCAGTTCCCCTCCTGTGTGCTGGAGATAATAGAGCTCCGCCATCTCACAAGGACTCTGGGAGGAGAATTTAATTCCTTATTGCTTATCAGTAACGTGCTTTGATAGGTCAGTGATGGGCTCAGCCTGTTTTCAGCAAAATATTCAAACATTTAACCCATATATATGTGTGCATATGCACCTGCACGTATGTGAGAATTATTATTCAAAACAACCATAATGCTGTTATGTAAATTATCTAATTCTCCTTTTTTATATGCCTGTATAAGGTCAAGGTATTCTAGGAGTTCGCTCCCAAAAAGCTTGTATTAGGTATTCACATAAATAGTACCTCATCACAGCTTAAGCTTCAGGTTTATTTATACTTAACAAATTAAAAAAGACACATCTAACACACTGTTGCCTTGGACAGCTATGAACACCACAGAGCAGCAGACCCCTGCATCAGCTTTCTTGCCTTTAGACTGAACCCTCTCTTCTCTACCCACAGAAGGGGCACTTTGAAGACAAACTGGATCAAATCCCAATATACTTTGAAGAGGACAAACGTAGACCTTTCTTCACTTAACTGTGCGTTGGGCAGTCTAAAAACCACATAAGCACTAATCTATTCATTATTCCATCTCCTCCTCTTTACTATAATAAAGCACTGTTTTATGCTTATATGCATCAATAAAGAGACCTATAAAGAAAATAATGAACATCCCTGAATATCTTCAGAGCATGCCCTGTTAATTTTAAAAGGGACACAACATACTGTACCCCTTGTATTTCACCAAGATAAAAGCCTATAGATTAATTCCTATTAAAACAGTTGGTATTTTCAGGACATGCAGATGTAATTTATGGAGAGGCACAATACTCATAATAGCTCAAAGGCCACAGAAACTGTAGATCTGTGTCTGTTACTGTAGTTGTACAGGCATTCATTGTACAGAGAGCAGTTGAAAAGGCAGAGTATGTAATCTGAATACTAAATTTGTGAATAGTTTCTCACTTGGGCTGGTTAGGCTTTTCAAGAGCAGCGGATGCTTTGTGGGGGACTTGGTAAAACATTCCGCTAATATGTCACACGGTTGCTGTATTTTCTTCTCTTATCTTTACTGTTAGAGCTTTGTTCATGAAGACACAATATTTGACTCTTAAAAGGGCACAAGCTCCTGCTCTGTACTCTCCACCTGAATTCAGTGTGCTCTGTGTGAGACAATTTTCAGAACAAATACTTCTTCCTTCTTCTATAAAGTGGACAACTTTAGGTGTATATAACCCAAAAGTATACAAGAAACAAAGATCCTTTCCCTCACCCCCGTGTATTCCAATTGCAATATCCAAGTTACTTGGAAAATAGTATTATATTTTCTGTTTTATTATGAATAATAAAAGTGTACAGGTTTTCTCTTTTATTACGGAGATATAAATGTATATGATATATCATTTATGAGGAAGGGCAATTCTAAAGCATCCTAACAAAATTTAATTATGACACAAGCTACTAACAGAGAAGCCTTGAGCCTGGGATCATTTTTATTCTTTGCTTGTACAGCACCTAGCACAATGAGGATTTATGCATGACCTAGCTTCCCACTTAGTACTTCAACAAAAATAAGAATTAACTCTCGCTTTGCTTATGGCTGGAAATCACAGTACCAACACAATTACATGCATCCAATACTGAACAGTGAACAACACAGAACTATGAAGTTCATGAAGCAGCTGATACAAGAGTGTGCTGGATTTATTTAAATTACTGGAGTTGGTGGTGGCATTTAGGCAGTTAGACAGTTGTTACTTGAGCTGAAATTTGGTAAAATTATATGTGTCAATTATGTTGAGTATTGCAAAGTACCAGGGAACATTCAGTGACAAATGACCAGACTCATGGCTTTGCAAATTTGGTGGGAATGGAGTTCTCCTTCCATTTCTCTATGACAGGATTAACATAAAGGTTGAATCTCAAAAGGTCGAAAGTTTCCAGTTGGGTTTGAAGAGGCTCCTACAATACAAAAGACTTGCATAAGTACCTTTCTTGAGGCTACCAAATTAGGCAGCAGACATCATGAGAGCAGGTCTTGTAAGGCTTCTGACACTTCACTTCTAGATTCAACCTGATATACTACAGCTATATTCATAGTTCTCATCTTGGGTGAAAGATGGAGTAGATAAGGCCACCCTATGCATATATTTGTGAACTGGAAAAGAGCTTCCACTACAGCTCTTTAAAGCTTGGCAAAGAATTGAGATGTAAGGACATTTTCTCTTTGAATCCAACCTACCTGTCAGTGTGCAGCATGGCCCATAGTGGTGCCCCAGGGCAGCATGTCAGGAACCTCATCAGCCAGGGTCCATCCCACAACCCCGAAGGGAGTAGGGCAGGCCAGAGATGATGGCCAGGTCTAACCAAGAGCCCTGATCTTCAGGCAAGTCTGCAGTGATGAGACAGGTCTGAGGTCAAGCCAAGAAATCAATCTGCAGGTCAGGATCAGCAAGGTCCATGGCTAGGCAGGGGCACAACTATAGCCAAGCAGGAGACCAGACTCCTCCAATATAGCCCAAAGAAAGAGCAAAGCCTAGAGCTGAGCTTAAATGGGCTCCTGGCCCAATGGCCCTGCTGTGCAAGTGGGGGAGGCCCCAGCTGAGGCTGATTAGGCTCATTAAGGTCTGTTAGTGCCTTCAGGGTCCTTACACTGCCAACCCAGCTTCAGCTCTGAGCAACTATGGATAGGAGTTTTGAAACAAGGAAATAAATAGCTGACCTTATCATAAAGTTAGATAGTCTAATTGACTGTGTATGTTCTTGCTCAGCAGGAGCTGTTAGGCATCCCACTTCTCCTTTGCTGAAGAGTGATGCTGTGCATGAGGGAAGTAACTGGCACGTTTTAAGCTCACATCTCACCTTACCTTGCANCACTCCTCGCTCGCCACATTTCCAAAAACACCACCACCCCTGTTCAGCATGCATCGCTACAAAAAAAGTCAGCACGGATTTACTGGCATGTACTTTACCCTCCTTTGTCCTTGTCCCTATTCGTTCATCGCTTTTCCAGCATCATGCTGGTGCTTGTAGGGAGCCAGGGAGAGGCAGTGGTGCTGGGTCTAAAACTAGTTGTTGTGGTGGTCAGGGACTAAACACCTAAAGCATCTTTCAAGCTGACAGCAGCTCCGTCTCCTGTGGGGCTCTGTAACATGACCTGAACCAGGGGACAGTCACGGCTGCCCCAGGCCAGGGAGCAGGGCAGGGACTAGTCCCCTCTGTGCTGCTCCATGCAATGCATGGACTCACAGTGAGCAGTTCAGCGTGAAGTACCACCTCTACAGCGAGCACTGCCATCCAAACCAGTCTTTTGATCATTACAGAAATGGTATGTCATCAGAGTCTCATGAGTAATAAAGTCAGAACATAAAATTGTCTGAAAACAAAAACGCCCAGCCCTCCACACCTCTGGAAGTGGCACAGCTGAGCCAAAGGCTGACACTCTGTCATCTCAGAGGTGAAGAACAGCCTGGGGACTAAGCCCAAGTCTGGATTGTGGATGACTTGCTTTCAATGCCTTGCTTTGGAGGAGGATATTCATTTCCCTCTCCATTTACAAGGGGTATTCTGCTATAAGCACCTTGTTTAGCCTCCTGTTCCTCGGCTGCTTCTGGAGTCCATGGAAAAGACTGATGTGTCCAGATTGCAACTCCAAGCACCAAAATTCGATTCCTGCTTGTAGTCACTCTCCAGAGGAGCATTTCTTTCTCCAGTGACTACACAGGGGCACTGGAGATATCAGCTGGCTAAATTAGTTCCTTACAGTGGGTGAATATCCCTGTTCATACTTCTGTTCTTCACTTAGAAAATAAAGCTGATAGTATTTCTTCTCGTCTGTCAACTGTGTTGAGAATCAGGAACACCTCAGCGAGAGGGGCAGGGACTTGGATACAGCTGTGATGGAGGCTGTGCGAGCGTGCAAGACAGAGCCGTTTAAAAAGTAGGGGTTTTGTATGCTTCTTTTGTGCCCGTAAGCTAAGTGTCATCATAGAAGTGTCCTGGAGTTTGATTCTGAAAATACAGTCACCTTAAATTAACTGGCCATATAATCAGTTTTGAAGTGGAGCCAGGTTAACTTTGATTTACCACAAGCAACAATTTAGAGCATAAAAATAAAACATTAGCATCTTTACGCTCCTCTCAGTGTTACATGAAACAACATTTTACCACAGCCTTTTAAAGCTGCATGTTAATTTTTATTGCGAAGCATTCCTCTGTCTTGCTCCAGCAGCAGAGCTGATGGAGTGCTCCACAGCCTTTTTTTAGGAGACTGATTCATTTAGTGGTAGAGGATTTCTTAATTTTTCAAAGTTTTATTTATTATTCTTATTTTACTCCAGGAAAGGAATAACATTTCTCTACATCCAGACATTACCCACACATAACTGTGCAAGCAAAGAAAACATAACTTCATTCTTGTGGTTTGAAAATGCCTCCTTTTTCCTGTTAATTTGTTTGTTTTTAAGAGGGAGGCATTTCTACTTTTTAGTTCTCCTTTGGGGATTTAAATCAATGAAGACATCATTCGGTCTCTATATTAAAAAGACAATCTTTTACTCCCAGCTACTGCCAATATACTGTCGTTTTTTTCTAAAATCTGGAAGAACAAATGTTACTTTCTGTTTATTAGCAACATGAGGGATTCTTCTAATTAAGATTTTGGGTAGTGAAATGATGGCTAAAGAAGATGTAATTTGATCAGGTATCTTTTCTTCACTGCACAGGCCTGAGCTTATACCACTTAATATCAACAGAAATTCCCCCACTGACTTCAGCTGAAAAGACCCTATCTAAAATCTACAAAAATAAAATAAATAAAGATTCCAATTTTACAGCATTATGAATGAGGACATAAATAGAAAAACTTTTGCAGATATTATCATCGTCTTTGTCTTAAAAATTCTTCTCTGAATTGCTTTTGCCACTTCATTGCATCCATACACTGCTGAAGAGTGTTCTTCTCAAAAAACTTTCCCCATGCAAAACACTCGAAGAGTTTATTATGAAGCCCTATAGAAGTACCAGGTCTCAGCTTACTCATTGCATTAGAAAGGCAAATACTTTTCGTAGTGGCTTGCTGCCGGTTTGGGTTTGTTGGGACGTTTTTTAATTGAACAAGGGTATAATTTTACATTCAGCTCTGAAGTTTGGTTAAAAATAACTATTGAACACAATCCTTAAAATCTGAAGATGTTTTCCATGGAAATTGTATCCAAAGTAGCTATAGGTCTTTAGCGTTGACTTGATCTTTAAGTGATTTCTACCCTATATTGAGTTGCCTTAATTGGCTGACAACAAAATCATGACCTTCCAGCGAGGTTATCCTCTCGTACAAGACTTTTGCACATTTGTGCATATGACCCTTTGAAATAAAGTGTTTGCCTTGCCTTCTTTTGTAAGACAAGAGAGCTCTGTTGAAAACCCTCACTTCGCTGTCATCGCCCTAAAATCAGAGATAAAGAGGAAAAACTAAGACAACGACTTCTACAAGAATTATTATCTGTGGCTGCTCTTGAAGTAGACAGAGCTATGAAAAAACCAAAATGCCAAACTCTGGGGCTGACCTCACATTTCTCCATAGGAATGTTTTTTTTCCACTGCCTCCTTTAAGAGGTAGTTTCTTACTTTAGATAAGAGAAGCTCCATCAGCTGCTTCATAGAGCAAAACTGACACCCGCTGGCCACCCCCAGTACTTGAAACATTTTGAGCTATTGAGCAATCCTTGCACCAGGGCAGAGCAGGAGAAACAAGAGGTGGAACAACCTTTTAGCTCATCTCAGCCCTTCTTCCTTACAGTGCATGACCTCGACTTTGTCAGTGGTAGCCCCAAAACCCCACTGCCATGAAGTGGGAGGATGCATGACATAACACTCAGGCTCCCTTTCTGCTCCTTAGGGAATCAGTCGTATAAACTCCTTTTACATGACAAATGCCAGGGCTCCTATCCCTTTCTGTAGGAAGATGGACCAGCTTTACTGACCTTTTTTTTTCCCTGAAATTCAAGATGACATTTAATTTGATCCATCTCAGGCTTGCTGTGCCCACAGTCCACCACGCTTCCCTGTATCAGCTATTTGCAAGCAGCCATCCACGTGGTGGTTGCCGCTCAGCCAGACTTACTCAATTCTGCTCTAGTGGAGGTCTGTCTCTTCGGCATCCCAGATTTCTCTGTGGTATCCTTGTTCCACGTCACACTGTCACCTCCAATCACTGGAGCTTCATTATCAAGGCTCCCAAAGATAATGTTTCGTACCAAGTACTGTTGCCTGTGTGTTGTGTGAAGAAGTGTCCCTTTCTGCCTCCCTGTCACAGCACAGGCCAGAATTACATTGGCATTTATACATTTATTTTTCAATCACATTGCATGCTCATATCTGATTTGCTATCCACTTAGGCACTTCCAACATGATTGCCTTGTAAGTAGCTCCTTCCTACCAAATATCTTTGTTTTAGATTATATTTATCTCCTCATGGAGAACTTCAATCTTCCCCATGATTCAATCTAATTCTCTTATTTCCTCCACATGTCATATATCATCATGTGCTACTCTCTGGTATTATTCCTTGCTCCCATCTGGTCTTTGAAACTCCTCTCCAGTCTCTTATATGTTACTGATTTCATATAGTACATTATATTCTACATGAAACATGTCACTTTGCTGAAGGGTACATTATTATATTTTATGTAACCAGTGTGCCCTTTTATGCCTGCGTGATCAGTTTGCACTTTAGCTATTTTAAACATCCTGGTAGTACATTATTCAAAATTTGAAGCATGGTATCTCTAAAGCGCTTTCCTGTTTCTTATCACAGGTTCCAGGCAGTGTAGAGTAACTTATATCGTTTAACAGGGAAGAATGTTTTTTAACACTGAGCAGCTTCATCCACGCACACTCTCCCTGCCCGTGCCACTGCCTGAGCCTCAAAGGAAAAAGGAAACCGAGGTAGACTGTGCTCTCCCTTTCTGAACACTCATACATTCAGATCATCTCACAAGGGTTTTCAAGGATAGGCAAGCTACTCTAATATGTTAAATAATTATTTTTTGGAGACCCCTCACAGAAATGAATGCTCTGACTTCATTTTATGGTTCTCCTTTTAATTTTTAACTTCTCCAGGTGAGCAAAACATCACTATGCATTGCTTTAGAGGAACTTGATGAAGTTACAAGATTATCTGATTATGTTTAATAGCTGGTTAATTAATAAGTTGAAAGCAACATGTGACAGCAGCCTCTCTAAGAGGAATAGAGCGTTGCTCTGTATTTCTCTAATGCTATATTTATCCACTTCAGCCTCAACAAATTCCTCTTGCCTGCAGCCTGACTTCAGGACAGGCTGCATCGAGGCTGGAGAGTCCTTAGGGGACACAAGCACAAATACCTCTGACAGTGCCATCAGGGAGAACTGGCCAAAGATTTTAGGGCCACTCATTGCCACATACCCACCGTCAATATTACAAGGGAGAAGGATCCCACCTTGACTTCCCAAGTCCAGGGTCCAACTGCTTTGACTTACCCCAGTTGCTAGTCCAGCCCCAGCTCTGAAGCATTAGCTTTTCACCGGGGTCTGTGAGGGACAAGTTGCAGGTCTGGGTTAAGACAAAACTACTTGGCCCACGGCTGTATGATGTTATTTGTGAGCATGCAGAGATGCCCTGTATGCCCAAGCATTTGGGAGCAGTGAGGAAGGAGCTGGAGGGAAAGGCCCATCTGAGCACAGACATATCGGGAAGGGTCGCTGATTTCAGAAGAGTTATTACAGAAAGCACCAACCAGGAACCTGTCCCTCACAGTACAAATATTGTTTCTTGCATCTCACTTTGGTTTCTAGTCTTGCCTGAATTACACTTTCTCTCAAACTGCAATGTGTAGCCTCATGGCCAGAGGATGAGGGAGTTAGTTAGAGAATACAGAGCCCGTTCATCCCCAGATGTCACCATTTCCCAGAGGCGGTGGCCACTGGTAGGATGGAGGGGACACCCTGCGGCCTCACTGCGGGGGACTGGGCTCCCTGAGCTCCCTCTGCAGAGACGGGGTCATGCTCAACACTGAACTGAAGCAGCAGATATGTCTCCCCTGCTTTCCTTCCGCAGTGATAACACTATTAAAACAATACTAAGCTGCTGTATATATGGCTGACAGCTACATATCATTTATTGATTTTCCTTGCTTAAAGCTTAGCCATGATTTCAGGCATGCAAAAATCCATTACATCGGAATGATTTGTCAGTAAATTGCTTTTTATGTTAAGAAGGGAGGGGAAAAAAAGATGTTCAATAAAGAGTCCTGGGATATTCAGGCTATGCCTTAGGTAATCACGGGGTTGTGAGAATATGGGTAAGCCCCCACCTCGATTCATGCCCACACAAATGATATGCTTTCTCTGCTGGCTTCTGTTTGAATATTCTTTTCCTTATTCAGACTAGATTTGTCTCTATATAGCCGGGTTCCTGGGGGAGAGAATTGTTTATATAGACAAACCTCGTGTTGTTTAGCTTTCAAATTTCATTTTTCAAAGCAATTTCTGAAAAAGGAGCCACCCCATCACCCTCCTGAGTGTTTGCTTCTTCAACATCTGTAAAGAGGGATAATTTGCTCCACCTCTCAGTGTGGGGGCACAAGAAGAGGCTGTATGTTTGCAGAGGCAGGGGACCCATTTTGGTCGTGCAATTTTGTGGACATGTTTGAACACTGAGTCCCTGCGCTCTCCCAAGCTATCAGGTCATTGTTCTGAAAGCCCAGTCATGTTTGGATGCAAGTTATAGCAGGGTGTCTCTGCTTTGCAAATTCCCAAGTCCATATTAAGCATATGGTGTTGATGTACAACCCCAACCTTATTAATGTTTGACTCTTTAAAACTAGACATCACATCCACTCTACTGCATCCTAGTGAGACCTCTTCACTGTGCCATAAACTGTGAGGTTGGTATCTTACTACCCATGTTTCCGTCTTCTCATATTAATACTGAGCGATAATCTGCAACAGTGGAAATGGCAGTCTTTCCTACACAGCAACGAATGATTCAAGGACACTTCTGAACGTGGGAACCCTTTGCAAACTGGCACCGACACATTTGAAGGTTTGGATGCTGAGAAATCCCTCAGAGAGAGACAATGTGGAGACCCTTCAAAGTCATCTATCAGTATATTTTACCGGGATCATACACAGATGGAAATGGTACCCAGCAAGTTTGTGCTGCTGGGTGAAGACTAATCACATACCCCATACATTACTGTAAGTTTATATATGCTTATTTGTTGGCAGAGGGTTCGGTGTAAAATGAGAAGAACTTCAAGACACTGAAACCCTGAAAAAAGCCAAGGGCTAACAGCCGTTCTGACTTCCCATACCTTCACCAAGATATCTCAAAATCTATACAGAGATCCAGACATCCAGTCTAGATGCATGATCCAGACGCTTTCTATAAGTGATGTGAATTCAGGGAGGAAATCCCAAGACCCATTTTTAAGTGTTTTCAACGCAAAATTGTTTATAGACTCACAACCAGTATTTCCATGATTTTACCAGCTACGTTTCTGCTGTGAGACAACTGCTTGTTTTTTACTTTGATAACTAAGAACTGCAGATGTGGTAGGGCTTTTTTCCCTGGTCTTTCAGCCTTCTTTTCAGCTGCATGAAACATGTAGACGTTTTCCTTTCAATTTTCAGGTTTAGGTCTCAATCCAACAAAGCACTTACACCAGTATCTTCATTTGAAGTTAGCCCCTTTTTTTTTTCATCAGGAGGTTGAATTAGATGAGCTCCAGAGGTGTCCCTTCCAACCTAAATTACGCCCCCCACATACATTAACAGTAACAGTACTTACTTATTTTCTGTAAGAGTCTCCCATGGCCATCACAGAGCAAAAAGGCTTAAAGATGTTATAATACACATATACAAGAAGCAAGGACAGAGAAAGAAAGGGCAACATAAGGTGCAGAAAAAGAGTTGGTTTCCAGTGGCCTAATGATTTTTTGCAGTATCATGGATATCAGGGAAAGGTTTCAAGGGAATTTGTGTACTCATCCCAATTTTTTGCCCTTCATGCATATTTAAAATCCATAGCCAATTTCCAGTCTTTCAATGACTCTTCTGGTTTGGGTTTTTCAATATTATTTTTAAAGGTATTTGAAAAATAAATACACTGATCAAAGGGTTTTCTGTGATTGTAGCTTCCTTTCTACCTTTTCATAAATAATGGAAATACACAGCCGAGGCGTAGTAAGCGTGTGGCTGTGCTATTTATTGCTTTCCTCTGGGGAGCCATTTATCTTACAACTACTACGGTTTACTTTTGGAAATGTGTCTGATTGTAACACTTGGAAATGCATATTTCGAAAGTTGGCTCTGATAAAAAGCGTGATAACTCACGCTTCCAGATCACACGTTATTTTTAAAGCTTCCCTTTTCACAACGATGTTCTCCATTTTCACTAAAACAAAGGGGGGGGGAAGAAAAAAGCCCACCTGTGATATTCCTAAAGGGAAACCTATGTAGATGAAGAATAAAATTTCTATCACATTGCTCTCAAAATCACATTACTCCTTTTGGGCCAAAACCTACACCATGCATAGTAAGATAAAAAAATTAGGGGAAAGCTAGAATTTAGTACAAATTACTATAAATTGTCAAGATCATTAATTCAGAATAGGAGAAATAGGAAAAAAAAAAGCTATGCAAGTTTATTGTACCTGAAGACCTGTCCTTTACAATTTACCTCAACAGATAGAAAAATGTGCAATTTGGTAGAATGTTTTCCATCAAACCCCCAAACTGCTGGGTTTTTCCCTCCATTTTAAATTCTGCCAGTCAAACTTGAAAAATGTCCACCCCAAATTTAAGTTTTCTACTTTTGGAAACATATTTCTGGATTTGTGGTCTTCAGTTTTCTCAAGGAAAAAAACAGCACAGTGAATGGAAATTATTTCACTGTCAGTTTTTTTAGTTAAAATTCAAATTTTCTGTTAAAAAATTTTTGATCAAAAATTTTCAGCTAGTTTTAATCTCTATTCTTGCTTTTAGTCCATAGCTGCAGGCATGGCAACAGACTGAAGAGAAGACAGAAACAAGGAGAAGTCCCCAGCAAAAGCTCTATGAAAGGAAAACACATGGAGAATAACTAAGGAAAAATATTATTTGCCTTATTCTGATCAAGTTTCCAATATTCAATGATTTCTTGCCGCCATATTTAACAAATGAAACCAAGGCCACAGTCACAAATATCAGGGTGTTCCAGATCATTTTTTTCTCTGCATATTTTACCCCCCGCACAAACTGAGGTTCATGTTGCCAAGCGTGAGTGGTTCCCACCAACCAGCCCTTACACAAAAGGAACTATAATATTTCTGGCCATTTTATGTTTGCCAGTAAGAAAACCAAAGTGATATATAATCTCCTACCCCTATGTATGCCTATTTGTTTTAGGGCGCTATAAGCCAATTTTGGCGTGGCAAAGGCCATGTTATCGTATTCTGATAACAGGCCAGGTTATCATATTTTGTCTAGTATCAGTTACTTCCCAGTGAGGGAATACACCTTCTCATTTACAATAGGCTGGCTACCCAAAATTAATGATAGATTTTTTCAGATGTGCATTTTTGATGGATCGAGAGCAGATGATAAAACATTGCACTGCAGAGGTTGCCTTTGCAGTTGCATGCGTTTGCAGGGAATCTCTTTGAACCCTTCCAGAGCAAAACACGCTCCATGCCTTTCCACTAACTTAGCTCCTAGTGCTCTCCAGATCCATCTGTGTACGGCATCCATCCTTCCCAAACTCTTCACCATCCTCACAACGTATCCTGGTAAAAGCCCCGCACAAGAGGAAAGCAGGGTCACAAGCGCCTCTCACAAAACCAGAATTAGGGAGCACATGGGCTGCTTGCTATCTTCTCCAGCCTGAAAACTTTCCCCAGCGAAAGGTTTTAGAGCAGGAAAGAGGGCGGTAATTGACAAAACAACCCCCAAAACTTTCCACTACACTTGAACTTTCTTTTTTCTGTGGTAAAAGGCAGATGAGTTTGATGTTTATTATCAGTTTTTCGTACTGTCATTGCACAGGGTTAATGTAACTGCCATGCTATAGTAACATACATCTGCTCTTTGAAATGCACCGGTGAATGTCAGTTAGGCAGTATTTATGCTTTTCCTGGCATCAGAGTAATTAACATCCCCTTTGTTTTAACTATGCGATGAAACAATACATTAAAAGTCCCTGCAGAACATACCAGAAAAGGTTTAAATGGTAGGCAAAAAACCAAAAAATCATACAGATTGGGGCTGCATTTCAGCACATCGCTTTGGGTATGGTAAAGTTTAAACCCAGGGCAAAATCCCACTAATGGGAATTAAGAAAGAGTGCCCGGGCTACACACCAGCATGGAGATGAGGATGGAGGAGCATCGTTTGCTGAGGCTCTGGACTAGAGACACCTGAGCTACTTGGATTCCCTTTTGTTCTCCGTTTGTCCACCCTAAAGCCTCTCTTTCTCTCTTTTTTTTTATTCATACTGCATTGAGTTTCATTACATTTTTATGACCCTATTACAGGATACAGTTTTGGATTACTGTAATAAAAGGGAGTTGATAAAACTTCATTATCTGTGGTGGCAGAGGAAGAATAAAATCTTATACCTTCAAGTTTGTCCATAACATTGGTTGTAATAACTTTTTTAAAAGCCAAAGCACACACCCCCCCACACACNACATCAGGAAAACTTTACTAAAGCCACAATTTCTTTGTCACCACATATATTATTTCGGAGCAACACCTTTTTGTTCCATGTGTTACTAGTGTGGGAAGTATACGATGGTTAAACTACAGGACCATCACCTCAGCTAGGACAAATTTATACCTGAGTTGGGGCATGGAGCTTGGAAATCCCTGTGATCTTTTCCTTTAAAAAATAAATTGCTGGTACTTTAATCATTTATCAGAAGGAAGAGAGTGTTTGTTTCAAAGGTGCAGAACGAGGGCTTTAAAATTAAACTCTGCTCATCATTGGCTTCTGAGTGAATGCAGGAGTAATAAGGATTTTAAGATCTGCAGAGATGTTTTAATTCCTGTACGTTCTGCAGGTAAAAAAAAAAAAAAGTATCTCTCTTCCTCTCTCTTACCAGGTGTGCAAGAAGGGACTTTTTGGTAAAATCCTGTTCTCAGTTTTGAGTTTTATAAAATCAGAAAAAAATATTACCAACACAAAAACACCGTACTAACAGCCCCTGCAAAATACTCACCTCTTCCCCTCCCAAGGCATTTTAAGAGTAGTTTTGTTTAGTGGATTAATTCAACTGGGCCATGTAGTAGTGATGCTTAATCATCTACTGCTGGACTCAGATACAGGCAGCCCCGAGAGGTACCACACATCCCCATGGTCAGAGGGAGGCCACAGGGCGGGTCTGAGATGCACAGCCCAAAATGCCTGTGGGGTTCAGGCTCTGACACCCTCGACGGGGGGTTTGATGCTGCGGCATCGAAGGGGCACAACCGAGGGCAGGCAGGGAGAAGGAAGGAATACTGCTGTCAGGGTTTGGGAAAGGTTTCTGCAGGGGAACCTTTTGTCCAGGTTCTTGCAGAAGGTCTGCCCAAGACCGCTCTCAGAGGAGCATATTGGACACAGCATGAAAAACTGGTCTCAAAGGGTCCTTTGAAAGCAGAGCGCTGGGTGAGCTACCAGTTACCCCCGAGTTTGGAGGCAACCAGCCTGACTGCAAAGGGGTGAAAAGAAACAGGAGGTGGTGGCTTCCCCAGCTGCCCTGCTCCGGCTACACTACCCCCTCATTGCCCCCTCCGAGCCTCCACGTATTTCTTGTGCTTCCTTCATTTCTCATTCTTATCCCCAAAAAAGTGTTCTCTGCATGGAAGAGCCACCTCTGTTTGAGGGCAGGGCAAGCTGTGGCCCCGCTTGCCAGCTGTGGGCTCCAGATGTGCTGGCAGAGAGCAGACACCCACCTGGGTGCCTCCCCTCTCCCCACCTGCTCCCAGTCATGAAAACTGAGGGTGCTGCTTGTTCTGATGGTGGTTACCCCTCATCAAACACAGCCAAAACACTGCCAGGGCACCTAGGGGGTTGGGGGCTGGTGGAGAGAGAGGAAGGGAGATGCTGTGCGGTTGGGGTGTCCCCTGGCCCCCAGCACAGTGTGTGGGCATCTTCCCATGGGCAGAGGAAGGAAGCTAACCAACCAAAGAGAGAGGCAGGTGTGCAGGGGGAAGGGCAAGGATATGAGAGATACAGGGCAGGATGAGGCACTGGATGGGAAAAGCTGCATTTAAGGAGCCGATTTTGTATCCGAGACAGGCAGAAGGAGCACACAGACCCTTCCTTACTCATGGCACCACGGCCTGTGTGCTGGCACTGCCTCCGCTTGGAGAGCCTTGGCCACGTCTCCTCTGCAATGTGTCAGTGGGGATGAGGTGATGTCTACCCAATACAGTTGTCCTAGATTTAATGCTGGCTTGATGGCATTTGGACTAGCAGCGCTCTGAATTGCCAGGGCTGGGGAGAACTCATTCTCCCTTCACCCACCCAAAATGCATCTCCAGTTTGCGGTCCTGGTCCTTGCTACCACTCCGGTTTGGGCTTTTGGTACGCACACAGGTCCCACTCTTGGCCTTTCGCCTGGAAGCACGAGGGCTGGAAAAAGCTCTCATTTAAAACTGTCTTCTTATAAGCAGATTTGGCAAAATCAGGAGCTTCCTCACTGTCCCATTTTTTTTTAGAAGTTAAAAGGGAAACTTAGCGCATTCCTGATCTTGAAAGGCCCTATAATCAACTTCTTGTACTAAAAAAGCCCTGCTGTACACACAGGATCATAAATGTGTAACATCTAGACATAGGATCGTGTGTGTGCTAGAACCAACAGCCCAGTTTTGTAAGACCAAAGCAGGTCCAGGCTTTGGCTCTCCCAACTGGCACATGTGCACATGTCCCACTGGGGCATCTGGTGCTAGAAATACAGCAAATCAGCAAACAAACTTTTGTTCCTACCTGTGAAAAAGATCAGGAAATGGAAAGAGGAGGTTGCGGGGAAAAGGGAGATGTTTAAATGGTCTTTGAGTAAGACCTGTTTTCTGAAAGTGGGAGCAACCATCTCCTGGTTGCTTCTCGATGGTTGGAAGCAACCATCTCCTGCCCTGTAAGAAACTAACCTCAGGTACACTTCATACGTCAAAATAAAATTTCAGTTCCATGTCTTGGATGGAAATTGCTCGACATGAAAGAGGCAATTTCATATAGATGTCATTAGGATTTGGGGTTTCTGCCCACATGCAAGAGAGTGGAAAGCTGCTTTTAAGATGTTGTTGGAGCAGCCTGGTTTGATACATCGGTTTGTGGGACAGACTATGCCTCCGAGGGTTTAACTAAGGTTTTAACTTAGTGTGGCTTGAGCCCTGGGGGAAAGAGGGGGTTCAGTGAGTATCTGCCAAGGCTCCTCAAAGGTAAAAATGAAGTCGGTGCCTATTAGTCAGAAACCACCACAAAGCTGTGGAGCCGGAGGATGCTGAAGCCCTGGGTGTGCTATTTAACACCTGCCAGCTTTCAGTGCAACCGTATCCTATGAGGCTGTTTCCACTTGCATTTGTGGTTAGCAAAACCAAACCCCAAATCTTCAGCAATTAACAGTTTTTCTCTAAGTTTTCTGCTGAAAAGAACTATTGCTTGCACGTCCGAATCTCAGTGAGCAAAACACAGGTTGAATGCTCAAACTGTCTTTTGTTTTATGGAGGCTTTGGTTTCAGGAAAGACATGTGGCTCAGCGATGGGGAGAAAGGGATCAGGGAGATGAAAAGACGGCATAAGAAAAGGCAACCATTGAGAACACATTGCCTCCGTGGAGTAAAAATCTTTCTGCATACTCAAATTCCTTTGAAAATCCAAAGCCATAGGGATAAGGCAGAGAAGTGCCTGCCTTTCAGCTTCTTTTAAAATACCCTCCAGTCTGTGGCCATTTAAACAGAGGTTAAGGAGGGGGATTAATTCACGCTCCCCTAAAGCAGCCTCCTGCCTGAAGCCCTGCCTGCTCCATCCTGTTTCAGCTCCTGTAGCCCAGTTCATACACATGAAAGCGCAGCAGAGGAAAGAGCTGCCAGTGTCCTCCTGCCGTAAACCTCAGCTCCGTCCTTCGGCAACAACTTTTTGGAGGGAGGGGGGGTCTGCTTTGCACCCCTACCCAGGGTGGAGGGGAGCTGTTGAACAGCAGCTTCTGCACGTGCGGGTCCCTTCTGGCCCCTTTCCCTGCCCCAGAGCAATACAGACTGTATGGACATAAGGTCCTTAAAAAGCTTTGGAAACAGAAACATTTTTAAATTTGAGTGTCCCATGGGTATTCCTCTTTAATGAGAGAAACTAGAGGTATCAGGCACTTGGGAGCAGAAGCAAATATTTATGTATGAGCTGCATTTATTAAATTCCCTTTCATGGTTGACCTCAGTTTTTTTCTTCTTTTAAGGGGTTAAATAGCTTAGAAACAAACCCTCTTTGGATCAGCATTTCAGGCTGCTCTAGACCAGGCATTCCCAGTAATCCTGCTATTTTAACTGCAAACACAGCTCATTGCAGACCTGTTCCCCACCAAATATCTTAAATGGGAAGCCCTGGCTTTGCCTCACTGTTAAATCAACAGAATAAAACAGAAGGAAAGACACTACCCAGCAGCGTCAGCCCTGGAGCTACTGGGCCATTCAGGAACAGTATAGCCCTCCTCAGGAATTAGCGGGTGGCTGAGGCGGGGAAAAAAAAAGGAGAAAAAAATATCTATGCACAGCACTCACAGCAGCCGAGTCTGTCCCCTTCTCTTCTCCGAAAATGGGAGGGCTTGGACGAGACGCCCACATGCTCAGAAAGAGGTGGAAGTAAATAAAACACGTTAGTTAAGCAAAAAACCAAATGCAAGCTCACACACATGCAGGATTTTCAAGGACTGGCGTGCTGCAAGCGATGTAATGGTCTAAATTGAGTCTCCAGTGTGAGTCTGCGCGGCCTGAATTAAACCAACGCTTCTCCATGGCTGCTGTGGGACACGCTGGTGCCGTAGGTCAATGGCTACATGGCTGGTACCTATGCATTATCAGTGTGGACAGGGATATATATTTACATAAGGCCTTCCTGCTGGAATGAACGATTGGGAAATAGAAACACTGGATGAAAGCAGCGATGAACAGATTCAGATAGTTTAGGCCCACTTTGACTCCTGACAGCGATTGGTGGTCCCTAAGGTATTTTGACAATGGCATCTGACCTTCATCAGCTGCACCTCGCTGACCAAGCGGGCTGGGACTTGTGTAGCACGTCCATGTGGGTGCCTACGGAATAATGTTTAGACGTGATCCTGGATTTCCCACGGGGTTTCACAGTATCCTGTAACCATGGGGGGTGACTCCAGTGCTGTACTGGGAATGCTTTTTCAGAAAGCCTCCCTGCTTTGCTTCATTATCCCAGCAGCGAGTGGGTGCTGTACATAGCTGTGACACATGCATACAAGAAATAAGTCCTGTAATATTCTTGCACAACTAACGTTGTAAGTTAGACTGCATTCCTGTCTTTCAGTTGTCAGGAGAGTGTGGAAAGAAGATATTTATCGCATTAGCCCTGCATGATCAAGGAGAAGCCTGGCTGTTTAAGGATGCTTTATTAATGAATGCTAGAGGACATCTACCCCTCCTAATGTACAAGTGGCTCGTTACTGAAAAATGCAGGGAGATAAACAGCCAAGTCCTCTGTCTTCTGTGGCTGTTCAGTAGGTGTGTTACAGTTGACATGGGTTATTTATGAGTCTCAGATAGTGCCCAAGGCTAAACCTACCATTGCCATTAAAAAATAAAAGCAGATGTAACCGACAGTGTTCTGCTGCTGCTGTTTTAATAACAGGAATGTATTTCACATGACTTAAAAGGCCCAATCCAAAGTGTATCAAAGTCGAGGATAATTTTTCTATTTACTTCAAAGGGTTTGGGATCAGGCTTAATAATGCAGCTGGTACCTCACCCCCCTCTCTCCCGCCCTCCTCCCCCCACACCTGCCTGGCTGGAGGTGTATCGATACCTTAGACAAAACCAGTGCTGTGTGTGTGACTACGGCTGCTTACCTGCTCTGTGTGAAACACGTGCTTAGGTGCTGCTGGATCACTCCCCCAAAGTCCCCTGTCCTTTCAGCAAGACACCGGTGCCCCACAGGGGATGCTGCCTGGGAGAGCAGGGAGCCAGCAGCTTCTTCTTCCCTGACTGCCTCTTTCTCAGCAGCGCATTGACAGCTTGAATGAAGCTTAGAGTGGGTCAGCTGGCCCACCGTCCCCAGTCCCAGGTGTTGGAAAGTGTCCCTCTCCAAAACACAAAGGTGAAGATGTGCTGCTGTAAGGGAGACCCTTCCCTAGGGCTTCACCTGCCTGCTTTTCTCCCTCTCCCCCAAATCCTCACACACCTACTAAATTCAACCCACGAATAGTAGGGGGAAAAACCCCCCAACTCATTAGTAAATCACACTTTCTGTTAAACAACCAGACATATATACACCCATGGCATTCCCTATGGCTCATTCAATGCTGCTACAATTGAACGAAGGGCAATCTTGCCATTAGAAGGCATATAATGACCTTATAGCCATTGTATATCATCCTATAGCAACCTTTTCCACTCCAGCAAAGGGGAGCAGAGCCGGCAGGGAGGGGACATATGCTTTCCATACCTTGCCATCAAGCTGCTCGCTCCCTCTTATGCCAAAGGCCTGGATTTTTACCAGCCAACCTTAATTTCCACAGCAAACCACGATACAGAGGCCCTTGTAACTGCACGGCTCTGCGAGCTGGATAGTTAAGGTTTCTAATTAAAACCGAAGGAGCTGATGGCTCTGAGTGTCTCATAATGCCTGCTGTCCCCCCGGCTGTGGGAAGGGGCTCTGCTGTCCCCCCCACCCCGACCCGCACAGCTCTGTGAAGGCTCAGGAAGGTGCCCAAAAATGCCCCGGCCGATGGGGACGGGGACTTTGCAAGTAAAAAGCCAGGCATGCAATCGGCCTCACTGGAGACTGCAAACTCAATAACACCAGGTATGCATGCAGACACATGACTGGAGTGGAGCCTTTTAAAACATAAAGTTAATGAAACTCCAGCTCCTGACGAGCTGTTAGTATTTTAACCCTCCTAACATGAAGGAAGGTGTAAGGGCACCGACGTATGCAGAGTTGTCCCCAAACCAGAGCGGCTGAGGTGGTGGTGGTAAAGCGCCCTGGCTGCAGCGAGCTTTCTGGGGCAGGGAGCTGCAGTGGGGGAGAGGAGCGTATCAAAGAGCATAGGATACCCAGCAGCGGCTTCCTTGCAAAACTGCTTCTAAAATGAAATGACTGAAAGGACTTCCCCCTCCCTCCCAGCGCACGCTCGCTGCTTGCTGCCAACACATTGCAAGTGCTCTGCAAAATGCTGCTCACTTGCTCTGCGGTTGCTCATGACAGCTTGATTTGGATGAGAAGAGAGAATTGAAACAGTCTTCTGAAGAAGATGAACGACCTGCATCCAATGCTACCTTTTTTTCTTTCTTATTTTTTCTTTCAAAGCAGTGCTATCCTTCCAAGTAAGCACACTGTAAGCACCAATGCATTTTCAAGGAGGCAGTCGCTGCTCCTTAGCTCCCCTTTTATTGCACACACCTCGCGCAGGGAACACAACACCAAAATAAATTTATCTATGACTTCTACCAGCTCCAGACCCTGCAGGCACATCACCCCTTTACAAACACTTCCGTGCAGAAAGGATAAATTTGCCCTCAAGCAAGCTGTTTCAGCAGCGCCGCACCCAGGTGAACCGTGCCGGATTTATCCCACCGCACCGGATTTATCCCACCATGCCAGGTACCAGCCCAGGGATGGGTTAAACCAAGCCCTCCCCCTCCTTAAAACAGGAGAGTGCCTTGCTCCTGAGAACGAAACTCCGGCGGCACATGCAGACACTCATTTTAATGACTATACTTTGTTGTAATGTTACCAGATATTTTAAAGAGCATATCACTCTAGCAGAAGCCACTGCCATCTGTGCTTCCCCAATTAGGAATGCAAGCAAATATGTATTTTACAGTAACATCAATAAAATGTAACGCGCAAGTGATGTATCTTTGGTTTTGGTTTTGTTTTTTTTTTTAAAGACACAAATTAGGGAACCAGTCAGTCTTGAAACTGCGGAATTCCCTTGCAGGAAGAATGGGGGTTTTGCAACCAAAAGAACAATCCAGGCAGGGCCTCCATCGCATGGATTTTAGTTTTCAAAGCAGAATAAATGGGCTTTAATATTTTTTTTTTTAAAATGTATCATCACTTTGAGAACATGGCCTACACTCTTTTTTTAAAAAAAAACAACAAACCTGCTTGCCAGGCTATTCATTAGTGAGCATCCCTTACGATACGCCTGAAACCTGCCTCCTGTCAGAAGACAGGTGTTGAGCATTTTCCAAAATCTCGGCTCTTTTTTTTCCACTGCTGGCTCAGATCAGTCACCCGCAAGCTGAGCCACCGTAAATCAGCGATTTGGGGAAGAAAACGCTTTCATTTCTCTGTTACATGCAACACAGAGATCTGGGTACTCTGCAAAGATTTTTGGTTATTTCCAGAAGGTCCTTTCCCTGACAGAGCTGGGCCATCACCCTCCCCATCACCCCACAGCACCCAGCTCCCTGGCGAAAGCGAGAAAAGCTTTCAGAGGGCAGGAGAAGAAAACACTGGGGGAGAAAAACCAGCATTGAAGAGAAGTAGAGAAGGTGGAAATCCCTGGTGCAGGGCTGCAGAGCCCAGCTCCTCAGGGGGACGAGGAGATGCCCACGGGGTGAGGCTGGGTACCACAGGGGGATGCTGGGTACCGCGGCATCTCTCACTAGCGATGCTTATCAGGCTGCAAAGTTGCACGGCGAGGGCTCGCTGCAGGCTGGGGAGGTGTTTGAAGTCGGAGGGGAGCCGTTAGAAACCTCCAGCCTGCCGAAACAGCGCTTTGCACTGCGGTCACTTGCCTCTTTCTGCCTTTCTTCTTCTTTTTTTTTTTCCCCCACCCAACTGTGTCTTAAACTTTCTCTAGAGCACACAGCCCCCAAAGGGGAGGGGGGACCAACCCAAACAAAGTAAAACAACAACATATTGTCTGCGACTGCCAGCAAGGCACCCCCTCCCTATCTCGTGCTTAATGTGGTAATGAATCTTCCTGTAGGAGCTTTTGTGATTTAGGGCTTACTGAATAATAATGTAACACAGAATGCACACAAAGCCACATTTCTCTCTCTCCTCCTCTTCCCCCCTCCTCCCCCCAAAATACACATCTGATCAAAAACCAGGCTGCAATTAAAATGTACCGTAGTTTGGGGTTTTTTTCTTCCCAATGCCACTAGACTATTTCATCAGCAAACGAAAGCTGAGACACTGTAAATATTTTCCCTGCAACGGTAATGATAAAGGTTACACTTTGTAAGTCTGCTTTGTGCTTTAACACTTAGCCCTTTGAAAAATATTTTATGTTAAATTACTATGCAGATAACTAAAAATTGTGTGCCACACAGAAGGGTTATACCTGCTCCACGACACAGGGAGATGGGCACAGGACTTGCCTTGCTCTGCCCAAGTTTCCCATTTCGGCATTCCCTGACCCCGTCTGTAATTGTGTTGCACTCATGTGTGCGTCTGCTCCACCACCTTAACCATGAATAACTTTTTTCCGATGAAGATCTCGGAGCATCCCTACATGATGCCACAGAGACCTAAGAATGATGTGCCTTTTAATGGAGGGGAAAGCTGTCAAGCTGCTGCCATCTTTGTCTGGGTTTTTCAGCAACTTAATGGCAGAGAGAAGAGCAGAATAAAGTCCTTCTATGGCTTTAGAAGTCCTCCCTATGCTGTGACTTGCTCTCTGTGTGCATATTAACATACTCAAGAAACTCCTTGACATACCTGGAAGCTACGCACCACCTAAAGGAGCAGATATGGGGTAATAAACCCCAACTAATCAAAGTGAGGTGAACACGAATAAGAGTGAGATGTGAGGACCTCACAGATGTTCACCATGGAGCGGCTGGTGTCAGTCATAGCATTTGAGAAAATACTTGCAGGACCAGAGCATTAATTCTGTTTTCAGTCTCTTTTTGTGTAAAAAAGTATAAAACATTAAGCTGTATATTGATGTGCAGAGATCCTTTCTTCAGTCCATCAGTGAAGAGGGACATTCTTGGGAGGAGCTTCTCTATTTTCATCAGCTTGAAAATTATCAAACATGAAAGCAAAATAGGTCACCAAATCTTCACTCTCCATACACCTTCCTATACACTAATAGTTATAGTCTTCCTCGTGGGATACAGATGCAGTATCTCACTTGAAACCCTGATAGGAGTCACTCATATGCACAATTAAAATTAACTACAAGCTGTAGAGATGTCCCCGAGCCTTGCTAATAAAGAAATAATTCAATTTGACGGTCATCTTCATTTCTATCTTAACCGCAGCGTGTAAGATTGGAAATACATGTGTTTCACTTCAGTTAATTACTCTGGACACACACAAATACAAGTGCTCTGTGATTAATTACTCAGAGCTCAGTGAACTTTGCAGGGACTCCACCACAGTCAACAAAAAAAAACTTTCTTTGCAGTTTGTCCTTTGATTTCCCCACTCCCATTTGGGAGCCCCTTTCAGGGAGAGGTGGGCACAGGGTTTTTTCATGCTCCGGGAGCCACGGCCACACGATGCGAGGCTGGTGAGGAGGTCAGGTGAGGGAAAGCGCCTGCCTTCCCCTCCTCACAGCCACCTCTGATCTCAGCCGAAGACGAAATACCGGGCGAAAGGGAGCTCAGGTCTGGCCAAGTGCAGCTGCTCTTATCTCCTTGGGTAGGAGAAGAAAGCCTTGGCACTGGTGAGCAGCTTGAATTCAAGCCTCTTAAGTGCCTCCAGAAACAGTTTTGTGTGTGAGCCAGCCCAGAGGAGCTGCATCTCTAGAGAAATGCCTTTGCCACCGCCTCCCCGAGCTGCCCTTGGCTCCTGCCCTCCAGAAACAACCCTGTTTAGCCAGAACTGGTTTATGTATGTCAAGAACAATGTTTACATGGTTTCCTTTGGCTATTTCTGTCACATGCAGCCTGCCAGACCTTCTGGGGAGAGCTGCCTCCTCTCCTGGGCATGTTGAGCGCAGGACAGGGCAAGCAAGAGGTGCCACCTGCAGTGAAGGAGAGCTGGGAGAGGCATTAAGGAAAAACTTTCTAGTGGCAGAGGAACAGAGTCATGGGAGTAGATGAATTGCCTGTGGAGGTTGTGGTGTCTTTGTGATTACTGTTTTCTAAGATTAGAGAAACTCCTCAGGGATGACCTAAGCAGCATCTGCAAGTCTCAGGACAGATCCAGTCATCTTCAGGAGTTTCTTCTGACCAAGCTTGCTGCACTTCCCCAGGGGGGCCTTAAACCTCACTGGGACTCAGACACTCCGCTGCAGCACCAATAACAAGTATAAGAATTTATGACGCATCCAGGATGTTATTTTACACACTGATGAAATTTTAGTTGAAATTAAGTCCTGGTTGCGAACGACGATCAGGGCATTACAATATCTGCAATGGAAATTCAGCAGATCCCATTCAGAAGACACTAGCTGCTGCATTATGTTTATTTTGCATTTAGAGGCTTGCGCTTAGCAACAGGTTGCCAGTGTCCATCTGTAGCTTGTTTTTTGTTTTCATCTGTGCTGCACATTTGTGTGAAAAGACGTGGGCATGTTCAGTGTGGAACAAACCTGCTTGTTTTTCACCTCCAGCCTACCCACAGGGAAGGCTTGGCAGATTCCAAGCCTGGCAGCATTTTCCCCAAAGGCACCTGGAGAAACTCAGCATCCCTATCTGCCACCCCAGGCATGCCGGGGTCAGGCAGGAACAGGCTCTGCCCCGTGCAGGAAGCCTTTTCTGGCCAGGAGCAGAAGATCCCCTAAGCCCTGATGCTCTAAAAGAGTTGGGATGGCTTTTTCCTAATATTTCAGCTATAAAAGACATTAGTCCACTACACTTCTCATAGCCTCACTGATGGAGCAGAGGATAGCATTACCACTGTTATTTAACCCCAGTCAGTTTCCCCCAGTCAGGCTTGCAAGATCCCTTAACCAGGGCTTTACACTCCACAAGCATCCCCATCCCAGTGCCAACTCAGCAGGCGAAGTGCAGGGTTAACATCTGCCAAACCTCACATGGCTCTTCCCATTGACTTTGGTACCCTCCCTGCAGGCCTGAAGCTGGGCATGTATTAATTATCTTGGTCAGCTAATTGAGCATCCTAATTTTTCACTGAGGCCTTTCCTAGTATTTAAGAAAAACATTTAAATGTCCTAACGGCCCATCCCTGAGAGCACCCAGCCATCCTCACCTATTTAAACTTCAGGTTGCCACACGCTGCCCACAGGAGAGAGGATGGGGAGACCAGGCTGGCTTTTGCAGCAGATTTGGGGATTATCGCAGCCCTCTGAGCAAATTCAGAAGTACATATGCATAGAATTAACCAACGAATACATTTCAGTAATGAAAGAGCCTCCTTTTGCCATTACTTGAATGTTATGCAATTGCAATGATAAAATAAGGAAGGGGTTCTGCATGGTCTCAAAAATAAGCAAGAGGTAAAACGATGCTGATATCCTCCCTAAGTCACTGAAACTTGCAGAAGCCTGAATTTTGGCTTTCCTTTGCCTGCTCTCTTCTCTGCAGAGAGAAGCTCCCCATTAGGGCACCAGGGCAAAAAGCTCCAGGAGGGATCGCACACATGATCCCAGGGCTGGCCGCATGATGCCGCACCACATCCCTAGCATGGCGCAGAGACATCATAGTTCCTCGCTAAAAGCCATGCCTGAGACGCCCTTCTGCGGGTGCCAACCACCGCACAAGGCACAGCCTGCAGTCAGATGGCAACATAGGAGATCCAGAAGTTGTGCTGGGACTCTGGCTGGGGAAAGAAAAAAGGAAAGAAAATAAAATAGTCACCCACGCAGAGCACCCTTTCTTTGCAGGCTCGCTGGCAATGGGAAGCTCATTGGTGTGCCCTGAAACAGCACCTGAGCATCCCAAAAATGGCAAGGAGAGGAGCCAAGCAGGCGGCTGCTTTGCCAGCTGCTGGCCTCAGTTGCATGGGTTTTCCTTCTGCAACATGCACTTTTTAGGAAAACCTTAAAAGAAGCAGCAATCTCTCTCCCTGAGCACAGAAGCCAACAATTTTGAGGCTCTTCTCGTACTAAATTTAAATATTCACAATAATTCAGCTAAGGGAAAACAAAGAAAACCTTGATGGCAGCAAATTTGTATGCGAAACTTTGGCAAAGCCCTTTCAGGTGGCACACCTGGAGGAGGTGCAGAGGTCTCCAGCGGCAGCCTGAGCTCCCTGGGAAGGCATGCAGGAGGAGAGCAGGGGAAGCAGCCACCATGTGAGATAGGCTTCCTCTAACGTTTGGTCTCATCCCACCAAACCTACCCCACGTGCACAAATGCTACAGCATTGGTATTTTCTGAAGAAGTCCCCTGGGAAAGAGGAAAGTGAGCAAGAATAGGTGAAAAGAGAAACTGTAGATTATTTTTACAAGATATCACTCCCCTGCATGGGCAATATGAGAGCTGACAGCCCGCTCCTGTTGCGGGAACTACGTGCAAGCTCTGCTAGGACAACAACTGGCAAAGCCCAGGTCTATCCTTAGCTCTGCCCTGAGCTGTCACGTAACCTGGAGCAATTCCCTTCCTCCTCATGTAACCCTGCTTAAGCAGAAAGATCCTCAAGGTAAAGACTTTTTTGGTGTATATAGCACCTGGGAGAATAGGATCAGGGGTCATCATCTCAGATATGATATTTTCCATAATAATAATAGTGCCTGGCTGTCACCCACCCTGTGTTCGGACACAAGCTCTGACAGTTTGGCCTGAAATCTGATTTATTTGTTGACATCCTGATAGCTCCTACCTTTATCAGAGGGCTGCTCCCTTTGATCTACACACAGTGGGAGACTCCAGCAATTTCAGAGGCTCTGAGCAAACTCCTCAGAAGGGCAATCAGCCCAGTGTGGGACTGGAGAAGATTTATAATATTGTTAGTACAAGTGAGGCTTTTCTGCCCAGACTATGACTGGGAGGAGATCAGGCTCTGCTGCAGGAAGCTGGGCACATGGGGCAAGTTATCTCTTTACATGCAAGCAAGGTAAGAGAAAAAATCCAAACTAGCACAAACAAGGAATATTATTGTCCTTATTTACACTCTGCTCACTCCTGGAGGACCAAGTTAGGACTCAGGCCAGATTATAAGAGACAGATCCCACATGCTGTGGGCAGCAGCCACCAGCTACACCCAGGTCCAGGCTTGCAAAACCATCACAGGCACAGAGGACCAGCTGGAGAACAGACCTCCAAATTCCCCAAAGGATAAATACCACAGGACTCACTGAGCAGCTTCACAGCAACACACAGCCAAGAGCTCAAACTTCTCTTAGACACTCCTAAGTGGGGTGCAGGGGGCTTTTAAAACAAAAATCCTCCTCCCTTAACAAGCCCCACACCTCAGGTTGTAGCTGATGGTAACTGAAAGCTGTTAATGTGACTGCCCTCAGCTGCAGCCAAATCCCAAAGCTGCCCCATTGCCAGGCTTTTTGTGAGTATCCCAAGTGATTTCATAGTTTTTTGGAGGCAAATTTGCAGCTCTCATGGTTATGGAAAACCCTGATTCAGCAACACTTACCAGGCTCAAAACCCAGAAAGAAAACAAAAAACAGATCAATGAAAAATCCTGGTTTGGGGTGCTTTTCTTTAAAACCAGACAGTTTCTGCAGGATTTGCCTCATAATTTTTGAATACAGGGGAAAAGCCAAGTACTGGGGGTTTTGGAATCCAAACAAGGGCAAGATGTTGTTAGCACCCCTTGTCCTCAGGTGCTCCCCAAGTCCTGTGTCCCCTCTTGTCCCCCCCAAGCTCCTTCAAGCTACAGCTGTGCTGCAGGGCTGTAGTCATCGCTGCCTCTGCAGCAGCAGGAATAGCCAGTGAGGTTCAGATATGCTTGCTATTCAAGCCCTGTATTCACTAGAGGATTTTCTTTTGTGGGTTTGTACCTTTTTTTGGGTCTTACTAATGAGGATAGAGTTATAAATATGTTGGGTGTTATTGTTTTGTTTTGTCCCTGTTGCGTTCAATGTGTTAGCATCGCTTGTGCTTGTGACTTCAGCCTCAGTCTTGGGACATCACCTTGTTTTCTAGATGTCCCATTGGAGCTAGAAATCTCCTTTTTTGTGAGTAAAAGCTCATGGTAGTAGGGGAAGGTAGGGAAAAAAGTGAACGCTGAGCACCTTCAGCTGGGAAAAGTGAGAATGTGAGCCCTAAAGACTGAAACATTGGCAAGAAGAGATGTGAGGATTATGATGGACTGTAATGTCATTTTCTGGTTTTTAATCTCTTGCTGCTTGGTCAGTTATACTTTAGCTTTGTTGTGAGTGTTTTTTTTTAATGCCTGGGCTTGACTGTACATATTGGTTTGCTGTTCATGGGAAGAGATGGGACAAAGTGCTACTTGTTTTTCTGCTGAGCATGGAGTCTAGCACTGGCTATAGCCTGAACTGCTCATCAAATAGGAGCCCTACCAACATGGTGTTTTATTTGGTACAAGCAGACAGCTGCTTCAGTACTGCTTTAGAAGGAACAGCTATCACTCATATATTTCCCCTCCTGATTTTGATATGAGTACCACCAACTGGCTTGAGATTTTGGAAGCAGCACTCAGGAGCTGCAGAACCTCAGTTCATGGCCTTGCTCTGACAAGGGAAATCCTGAATTAATTCTTAAAGGTTGAGGTGTGGTTTTTTTGTTGTTTTTTTTTTTTTTTTTTTTTTTTTTTTTTTTGTTGTTGTTGCCTAATGATGGTAGACTGAACCCTGAGTTTTAGGAGTTTCAAACATTATTAACCTTTATTCACAAACAGTATGAACTGAGAGAGACTTGCTGCAGTCATTGGGTTTCCATTCCCGCACACTCAGAGCTTTTCCTGCTAAGTTTACAGTGCGAGGACAGATGGACTTTTTAAGGGCTTTCATCATCCCCAGAAATCCACATTCAAATGTAATGAGTTAGCTATTAGAAAAAGTAAGACACCCCGTGCTTGTAAAATTTGCCATCCACTCATGGGAGAAACCCATGCAAGGATGCATCTCGCACTGACAGGCACCCATGCTGTCCCAGGTATCTTTTTAAGTCCTAGGAAATAAAAAAAAAAAAGAAATCACAAATTGTGCTTTAGAGATGCCATGCTGTGGGGAGACAGCAGGGATTGTGTGTTAGCAGTGTCCCCTTGCACTGCTGAGCTGTGGTGGTGGGACCCCTGGGGCACTTCACCAAGGACTGGGGTACATGCAAAATAACCCTGGTGATTTTATTTAATTTTCTGTGAAGTACAGGATTGCCTGAGCCCTGCAAGCTTGGGGTATCATGCCCAGCCAAGCCCAGCTCACTTGCTGAAATGGGTTTTGTTCATTCCTGCCCATGAAAAGGGGGGAGTGAACACCAGCCCATGACAACCCTCTTGTTCATCAAGCACCATCTGACAGCAGCTGCATTCTGGCATGTTTCAATTATACTTCACCCACTACAATATCCAGCAGTTTGGTTACTGCCACAGTTAACTTTATTATTTGAAAAATCTGACCAAGCTGAAGAGATGTGAACAGGTCTCCTGGTTAACATCGATATGATAGCTTGGCAACAAAAAACAACCTCCCTCCCTCCTTTCACCCAACCTGTTCTGCTTGTCAGGATGTTCTCCCCACTCATCCCATGCCCAACCCACTATTCTTCAATTCACACTTCAAAGGCTGCTCTTTCTGAGCCCAATCCCAACATTATACATGCTTTGAAGTACCTGGGCCTCACCTTCATCACCAGCGAGGTGGTTATAAATGGAGCCTGAGGAGAGAAAACCACTTTATTGGCAATTCTGCCTCCAGAGCTGCTGTCTTCTCCCCATTTTCCTGCCACACCTTGTTAAATAGCTGCAGGAAATTGCCTGCTTCCCTAGGGTCCAGCTCTCCAGTGCTTTACACAAATATAGAATGAGGATTAAAAAAGTTATTAGTCTAACCTGGCTGTGTTTTCCACCTGCCTGCTCTGGTGTAAGGGACAGCAGGAGGTGTAGAGCAACAGACCCAAGGTGCAGCTCTCACTTTACATAGTATCAATGAGGCAGAAACCTCTTAAAAAGGTAACCCTGGCTGAGGTCCTGAGCAAAACCCCACTGAAACAGGCATTAAGACTCATCGTTGACCTCTGACATTGCTCCTGTGGCAATGCTGAATGACAAAGCAATGTTTTATATGCAGTAATTTTGCAAACATATCTTCTTCTGCCTACAAAAGTAGCACATCCCTCATCCTCCCACACAATCCAATGGCTGGTGTAATTAAAACAAAACCAGACTCAACTAATTTGACACTCAATCAGTTCAGATTTAAAATATTATCTTAAAAAAATGCACTTTGCTGTTAAGAAGCAGCACATATGTTTATGTATGGATAATGAGCCTTGCTGGCAAGGACAATTAAGTCTCCTGTAAGCATCTGTGGTCATTCTCCACCCACATTTCAGAGGGAGGCCATCTGCAAAATATTTGCCATTCTCTAAGGTAGTTGTACTGGCCCTTGTACTTGGCTCTTGTGGCTGCTACAGTGATTCTATAGAAGCCTTTTCTTTGCCATTTTCCTGATGCACCTTCCTATCTCAAAGCACAGCAGCATTCGTCACCTAAAATTAAGTGTATTTTATCTTTATTTTCCTTTTACATTGTATTTCTGCCTTGGACATAGTCTTGCATTTAGTTATAAAATAAGCACAACCTAGAAGACTGGATTGCCAAGTACAATGACAATATGTCTAGTAGCAATTCCTTTCACCCAGGTTTTTCCAGCTTCTTGATTTGGCCCCATCACATGCACTAGCTGCTGGTGAAATAGCTCATGGGGTTTTACAAGTGTAGAAATTCAGTGAGAGGCTGATGGGAGCTTTTTCCATGCCAAGTGGGGCTGAATGGGGCCAGCCTTGCTCAGGGACAAGACAAGAGGTCCACAGCAGATCAGGTGACATCACCCATCTTTGCTGCCAAAAATGACCACATTTCTGGGTATTTGAGATTTTTCAGCCCCCAAGGTGGGAAGCTCTTCTCCCTACATCTGGAAAAGAGTTATATTGTACTTGTTTCTAGCATCCAACTTACAAGCAGCCCAAGAGTGATGCTTTTTGCTGGCTCCCTGCCAGGTGGGCCAGGCTTCTCCCAGGCAGCGCGCAGGCCACCACAGGCACAGCGGGACAGGCAAGGGCAGGGTTTCCCCCGTACCTGCAGCCCTGCATCCACATGCAGCATGTGCAGCGAGGAAATGCAGATCTGCAGAAGGGGGCCACTGTGCCAGCTTTCCTGGTGCTCCCAGGGGAATGCAGGAGCTTTTAAACCAGCAGGATACATTAGCTGCTTCTGATTTTTCTTTTTAATAGAACTTTCCCTGCAGCTAGATGGAGCTAGTGCAGTATTAGTGTGCACTAGGGCTTTGCTCAGGCTGGAGCTATTTCTGACACCTTTCCCCACTCAGGGAGTTTGCAGAGTTCTTTGCCTTCCCAGTAATTCCCACTTGCTCTAACCCTAGGAATGCCATAGGACTATACTTAAATGGCTCATATTGCAAAGATGATGCACAAGTTTTATACCGGGTTTATTATCATGACAACAGCCAACAGGGGAAGGCATTATCTTAGGAGCCAGGACTAGTGATCCCCAGTTATCAATCTATACCCATACCTTACCTAATCATTTAAGGAATGGCTGAGCAGGGGAGTAGCAAAGGTAGCCCTGTACATGTCAGCTCTCTTGCTTTTTAAAATTTATATATATGCACATGCTTTTGGGGCAAAAGTTAATCCAGCATGGTCATGAGGAGTCCCCTTCTGAAAGTGTCTTTCCCCCACTCACAGCTATTTTGCAGTAATACACTTTTGGTGTTAAATACAGGGTGGTTTTTCAAAGAAGCACACTTGGGAATAATTATTTAGCTCTGGACCCATCCATCTACTTACACCCATCTCCACCCCTTTCCCACTGTTATATTTTTGGCATCTTTAATATGTGTCAAATTCTCAACAGAAGACTAATAGTCCTGAATGAGAGGCTTGGGAACAGCAAGCAGAGAATGTTACTGAAGGACCAACTCTGCAGCATTGCACAATGAGGACCTGCACTCATGGAGCATTAATACCAAGCAGTGCAATTGTCTCTGTTTGTTCTTAAATTCCTTCTTTTATAAAAAGGATTATATTATTTATTCACATTAGGAAAGTTGAGGCTACCCTAAGCTCAGATGAAAGCAAAAGGCAGCACTAAAATATCATTAAAAATGATAGAAGCTTCCAGGTCAAGTTGGCTATTGCAGATAAAGCTACTATCATCTCCCATTAGTGACTGGGACTGAGCACCAAGTGTTTTCGTTACACACCAAGTAAGAAGTACTTTATAAATCACAATAACTCCTGACACACAATAACATCTAGTCTTATTAATATAAACTGCAGGGATTTTTTTTAAAGTCTGCTGGCAGTAAAACCACCCCTTCCATAAAATGTTGGCATTCACACATGCCCTGCAGCTTGTCACAGCACCTTTAAGCACTAAAGATGTTCATTACCTCATACACCGAAAAAAAAGAGTGGGATTATATCATTGCTTCAAAATACTTTCCCTACCTCTCCCTCAATGCTAGTAAAGTTAGAAGGTACCAGTTGTAGGCACCCCCAAAACCCATGGAGATACCCAACTTAGAGCAGCCAGCCCCAGGCCAGCACCATATTGTCTCCGCTCTGCTGATGCGCCACTGGTTTTAGCACACTGGCATGCAGGTAGGGCTGAATACTCTAGATCAGGGCAGAAGAGCATTGCTCTCCATGCTTTCTTCCTCCTTCCATTTAGAGAGAGCTGCATTTTATTTTATTATTGTGTTGGAAAGGCCTGCATCTCCCTCAAAGCAGCTTTTCCACACAGGCCCTAGTCTCCCGTAGCTTAGGGGTTGCAGATGGGACCGCCTGTGCTGCAGGGAAAGAGCTGGAGGTTCCTGGAAACTGTCCAAATCCCTTCCTTCTCCAAGGAGCTTCAGGCAAGATGACAATGTGTTAGCTCAGGTCACCATTGCTGAGCAGTGGCAAGGTGGTCTGTGGCCACCAGGATCCCACAGACTGCCAGGCCCCACCTTGCTGGCTCATGCAGTCCTTCCTCCTCCCTTCCACTTACCTGGGAGTTCTTCCATGCTCAGTGCCCAGAGCATAAAGTCCTCCACCCTAGTGAGGGTTTACAAATATTTCCCTAAGACAAATGAGCATCATCACAGGAGACATTGCATTCTTGTGCAGGAGGGATATGCAAGCCCCCTACAAGCAAAGAATCTGAGCTAACCACAAAGAGACAACTGGGATAGAAGCAGCACCATACCCTCGCTAGTCTTCCTGCATCCATCCACCAAGCAAACAGCTCTTTACAGTACACATGTACAGCAAACATGCTGCAGGAGACAGATAGCATTACAATATAGATACTAGGATAGAGAACAGCTCAGTGAGATACCATTTTTCTATCTTGCAAAAAGGGGGCTTTTTTTGAGGTCTCCCTTCCTGATTGAGGGTAATGCAACATTGTTTAAGCAGGGGGAAAAAACACTGCTCCTTCAAATTAGCTAATGACAAAGGAAGCAGGGAGAAGATCTGAGCCCAAATTGAGCAACAGAGGGGTTTGGCTCAAGCTCTCCAGCATACCAGAGCACCCCACCATTACCAACCTGTCTGAGGAGTTTCTCTTCTTGATGAAGTCTTTCATCAGACAATTTCTGACCAGCCCAGCTGCTACCTCCCTCCCAAGAGCCTCACCAAAACCATCACCCCTGCTTAAATACACCTTGTATTATAGTTAAAATGCTCATCAGGTGTTGATCTTACATAGTTTCATGCCAATGCACCACAGCTGGGCCTCATGCATACTACCTCTGAATATTGATAAAGATGTGAGAGGAAAAACAAGTACCAGGCTTCTGTTATTTTCAAGTGACTTTTGACGAGAAACGCCAGAAATGGCAGGATCATTTCAGAAGTCTGTTGTACTTCGCACCAATAGCTGCTTGTTGTGCATAATGTGTCAAGGAGATGCTAGCAGGAATGGCTGTAGTACCAGTTTATAAATAAATTAACTGCTTATAATTGGGAATGCTCCAATAAGGGCACTCTTAAAAAATGTAATGAGGAATAACTCATCTTACAATAAACTTTTGCAACTTTTTGGCACACAACTGAAAGCCACTTTGCTTGCTCTGCCATGTGTGGAAACGGTGGATTCTGCTTATCCTCCCTAATGTATGCACAGCCATACACAATTTCTCTGTTTCTGTTAATTGCTGGTGTCTCTCAGTATTGCATTTGGTTTGCAGCTTCAAGGTTTATTCCTCCCCCATTGATGGTTCCTATAATGTACACAAGGGGCTCCTGAATGTCACTTAAATGTTACTAGAGACACGGCGTTCAAACGCCACAGCAGAGGCACAAACACTGTTACAAGCTTTGTTTGTAATCTTTAAGGAGCTTTTTTTGACAGTTTATTCTTTCTTGCTGCAGGAAATAAAACGTTTCCTATCTGCTCCATGATGAAAAAAGGATTTTAGTACTAATTGGATGAAAGGAACAGTGTAAAACTTAATAGAGAAAATATATCTAGAAGGGGGAGAGAATTAATGCATAAATGTCCTGTGGGTCTCCTAAAGAAAGCAAATGTTTACCTGCACAGAGTATGTATGTTTTGAATGTACCTTAGCCTGTAACAAAAATGAGATCAGTGCAATACACCCTTCTATAAATATTTGCATTTCAGATCATTCTCTGGGGCTGTAACATCACGGCATTAGTCACATTTCCTTAGTTTATTGGTACGTGTGTTTGCCCTCAGCTAGACTTGTTATTTAATAAACCCGGCCCAGGGATAACCCCCCCGCGGGCAGACGGCGCAGGCGATTCTGTGCTGCCGACAGTAGATGTCAGCCTTGCCATGTTCCTAACGGGAGCAGCCCACCGAACGGCCCCTCCGGCTGCTTTTGGGAGGAAGCTTTCATTGGAGGAGAAATTAGTGAAATATTCCCATAGAGAAAATATTAAACTAATAGGCAAGAGCATTTATTTTAGATATTCTGCACGGATTTCTATCCTTTTTTAAAATATTCATGTTACCTAATGTCTTGAGAGGGATAAAAATGACAGTGCCAAGTCTTTTTCCATCAGTTTAATGCTCTGCTGGATACTCTTTTAAGGTTTCTTTTAACTATTTTTCACATCATATGACTGTGAGAAAGAGCATATAAGAAATTATTTCTTCATTTGACCATGCAGGGTCTGAGAAAGGAAAGTGGCCTCTCTTTTCCCTGCTCTCCATCAGCAAGGGCCGCACCTATAGCGCTCTGCTGCATCCATTTTACCAGCCTGGGATGGCTTTCTGATAAACTCCCGCGCCTTGCAGGAGGCTGATTGTGCCTATTCTTGAATCTCTGAAAATCAGCAGATAAAACATCCCCCAGCTCCATGCCCCCAGCTTGGTTCCCTGATGGGCTCTGCACATACAACGCAGGGCTGCGCAGCGGGGGTGCAGGGACAGGGACAGAGGCTCTCTGCCTGGTGCAGATATATTCTTTCCTTTGCATTAGGGTGGCAGCATTGGCCGTGCAATGGGGATTTGCAGCAGCCCCGGCTGTGCTCGCGGGAGCTGTGCATCCTGTGTGAGCTATAGGTGCTGAGCTATAAGGGCTGTGCAAGCAGGGGAGCACAGGGCTGGCTGTGCATGGGGGACACGAAGCAGTGTGGTAGTGCACGCACCATGGGGCCCTGCAAAGCTCCTCCAGAGCTGATGTTTCACCACGCTGAAATTAGAAGTGTTACTCTCTGACAGCTCTGGGATATTTTATGGCGTGAAGTGGCTCCAGGCAGCCAGCTGGTATTCACCAAGCTGAATCTGAGCGTGATACTTGCCATAATGAGGACACATGTGAGCAACCAGCCTTCTTGTCCCTGCTGTCCCCTCCTGCTTTCAGTGTTTTGGAAAGAGGACAGATGGAGTTTGAGGACAGAAAGTTCCTGCTGTGGTGGCAGGCAGTGATGAAGGGACTTCATCTGGAAGGCACTTGAGTGAGAGCAAAAGAGGCCAGTCATCTGCCAATGCTGCGTCCCCCGAACCCTTCCTGTGCTTCCCCAGGTGTGGAGGGAGAAAGGGGCTGTGTGGCAGCAGGAGAGGAGCCAGGGAAATGGAGGAGAACCAGAGACAGGATATAGCGGTGCATTTATTTACATTGGAGGTTTTAAAATGATGATGGAGTGCAATCGCTGGTAAAGATGAGAAAGGATCATTCATCTTGGAAGATTTCTCCCCTCCCAACTTCCACCACAGCCCCTCTCACAGCAAACCTTCAGGAAGGCATCCCTCTGCACATGGGATTTCAGGCTTTTGGATATCTAAAACTAATGCTTTATTGGAGAGACTGACACATCCAAAGTCTTGCAGTCTTGCTCCACCAGCCCTCTTGGGATCCTAAAGTGGCATTGAACTATTCTGCCAGAGCCGTGCAGTGCCATAACATACTTAAAATTTCATTTTAATTTGCACAGGCATTTGAAAGCCTGGAGCAGCACCGTTTATGAGCAGTGTAGTCTCCTTTCTCTTGCCCTACAGTGTTTCACTGGTGGGAAATACCATCTGAAGATTGTCATCATCACCTTAAAAATGTATTCGCCAGCTACAGTTTTTGGAGCAGCTGACACTTTTTTTTTGGACTCCAGACTCACAGAAACCAGAACCCTTTGAATGACATGAGTCTTCAGACGGTGCATGTGGGATGAAAACCACAGAAGATCAGAATTTTCCATTATAATTACACACAATTGCTTGGACTGATCACAGTGTCCTTCGTTTCTGTGGTAATTACACTGGCTTTGAACGCCATGTACTGACATCCCGATGTCTTCCTCATACTCGGTAACTGCTTCTGATCAATGCTGATGTGAATGAATTAAAGTTAATAATATTGCCTCCTATTAGAGCAATGGTTGCTGGGCTCTAGTTCAATCCTGCCAGCTGAGAGCCAGCCTGAGCAAGTGCTTTCACTTTGGATGTGAAAAGAGACATGATTTAAGGCCCTGGTGAGCAGGCTAAGATGTTTTTACTCCTGGAAAGGAGGGAGAAGAGGTAGGTAGTGATTGTGTGTTGGAGAAATACTTTACTAAATATGGTTTTTAATGGATGGTTTAGGACTTTTTGTTAGCATGATGAATATTAAAGAATGGATTTTAAGATTGAAGGTTTTACTTGTTTTTGCCTTTCCGCAACAGAAGGAAGACATGCTTTTTTAAATTTGCTTCTATGTTATAAATGGGTCACATTAGGATAGGTAGCTTTATAATGAAAAATATGTTTGTACAGTGCATGAAGCCAGCGCCAAAATGCTTTAAAACCCCTATATGTGTGTTTATATCACTCTTGAAGCCTGGGGCCTGAATTCACCATTGTCCTGAACTTCGTTCCTCTCATTGTAAAGCAGATGCAAAATCTAATTTGTCTTTGCTCTAAGATGGGTGAAATTAAAAACAAAGGTACTAGTGAAAATGACAGTACAAGACAGCTGGCAATGGCTCCTGTTCCTTGGTGGTACCTTCCTTCTTGGTTAGGTCCCCTTGCAAACTGACAAAAGATATATCTTTGCAAATCATTTTCTAGCCTGCACATGTGTTTAATTAGTCTCCAGTCTGCATAAGGAACTGCAAGGAGAAAGATAATTATGCAGGCTTCATGCTGTTTTGAGCTCTTGTGCTTTGCAATTTCTTTTCCAGCGTTCAATTAAAAGTTAAGCACTTTTTGAGACTATCCAAGTAGACAGCTATTGATTCTTCATTCTGTAGCAGAAGCCCTTCTTATAGTTTGTCAATTTGTAAAGTTGCTGGTTGGGAGAGAAACTGGGTAGCACAACATCCTTGGGGAAATACCACAATGAATTCAAGGCACGAGCCACAAAATGGCCTCGCACTTAAGACCCAAATACCCCAAAATTTAAAAGTGCCTTGCTTTTTTTAAGCATTAAAAAATAATTTTCTTGTTAAATGAAAGGAAAACCTGTGATGCATGGAGAAGTTTTGAAAAGATCTTACTATGTGAACCAGTGCACTGAAAGCTGAGATAAGGAAAAGGGACATCTAGGTCTGTCTATGCTTGGAGAAGGTAACCAGAGTCTGAGGATCTGCAGGCTGTTCAGAAAAATTTCAAGACCCTTTACCAATATTGACAAGGCACTAGTGAAATAGTACTTTGTATAGTTGTACAGTAATTGCCCTGACAGCTCCCTGGGACAGATGAGAAACCTGAGTAAAAGCAATGCTTGGACTGTGCGGTTCTGCCCTGGCAGGGATCCTGGCTCCGCCAGCAGTGTTTTGTTATGTACCAGATAAAATGCCGCAGGGAGGAGCGGGTACTGTGTGCCTTCACGCACAATTTAACTACCATGTACATCTTTGCCATGTGCACTCCTTATCTGCTTTGGAGGAAAGAAACATTTTGTTGGAGGCTCACTGTCTCTCCTTCAGCTGTGGACAACATACATGTGTCCTCAGTGGCCATGGTTTATCAGTGTCTCAGGAGACAAGTTGATGTGACAACACCTGAGAAGATGAGATGGGAAGCAAATTGCAAATGTTTTATTTTTTTGCTATTAATGGGTTGCCTCAATAATGCTTGGTCTGTGGAAATTTACTCTGCTTTGTCAGCAGGAAAAAATCTTCTGTGAGGACCTAACCCAAAGACCATTCACCCCCATGGGATCTTTTCCTCTATTCTAACAGATCTTGACTTTTTTTCTCTAATAAAGGAACAGCCAATACACTATTAGAGGAACTGACACAGTTGGAATATAAATTCCCTGTGCAGAAGTAAAGATCTTTATGCAATAATGGCTAAGGAGTAAAGAGGATGGTTCAGACAAAGATTATAAATATCCCCATTAAGGGCCCTCATTTTCACTGATATAATTACAGAAAAAGCAGGGAACTCTTATGGGCAAAGCCAACACTCCTCACACAGGCTTTCGGCATTGATAATGGCACATAGCTTAATGGTGATCAAGTCAAATGGTCCCTTCTGTAAGCGTTCAGATGTGGGGACCCTCTGCTCTGCTTTTTCATATCTGATCCACTGGAAATGGGCTGTGCTTCACAGCAGCTGGGTACAAGCTTTGGTGTTGAAACCAAGCTGAGCCTGGTCCAAGTTTTGCTTAGTCTTTTCTCCTGGGCAGTTTTGGGGGGCCACAGAAAGCAGTGGTTATGGCTGGGAGAGCAGGGAGGCTGCTGTGGAGGGTCCTGCTTCTTCAGGAGGTTCCTCTCGCCCTCCCATGTTGGGGACATAGGCAGGAAATGGGTATGAGCTGCTTATAACATCAACGTTTTAGATCTACAATAGCATAGCTGACTCAGTCCTAATTAGCTGTGACCAGTGGAAACATAAAGCTGATAAAGTACAGTGAAAGAAACATAACTGAATATGTGCCCAGGAGGAAGGCTGTTATAAAAATACTATAATAGAAGATGAGTCTCTCTAATTAACAGATTTATGGTACAGTGGGTGCATGATGAATTGAGATGGTATGGTTAACTGTGGTGAACAAAGCTGTATCCTAACAACTGGTGGCTCTATAAAACTACGTTTGCAATGAAATGTCATCATGCTTGATAACTCCAAGGTGGACTAAGCTGCAAAACTGAGATTTAGATTTACACGTGTGCAAGAATAAACGTTCAGTCATGGGGAATTTATAGCTGAATTTACAAAGCCCATCTGTGAAACCTGGACCCAGATCTGGTTTCTAGCTTTCAGTGCCCGTTCAGACTGGATTTTCAGAATGAAGCTTTTGGTCTGTGTGTATTGGTACTGCTGTCATCCCCAGACACGGGGACCGATTTCATCAATGTTTTCTCAATGTTGAGAATCATTGTTACTTGTTAATATTGCTTTACACTAATGGTAGTGTTAATCAAACGCTAATTAAGACATTGTGTTCTGTGTGATGATGAAACAGGCAAAGTGCTTTAATGGCCACTATACTTTTCATATACAGACTGCACTCTTCACGTGAGGTTATCTCGGAATGGCTGGAGTTGGCTAGAGGGCATTCACCTCCATTTTACAGATGAGAGCACTGGCAGGGTTGTAGCTCGAGATGCCTGCAGCTTTTGTTCAGTTCAGGTGCCATTGTGCTGTGAGCCCAATTTCATACAGGGACTCTTGTGGTGGATTCTGGAAACTGAGGCAAGTGAGATGTCAAGTCTGAAAATGTCCAATTAAACAGCTTAGAGTTGTATAGAAAACCAGTCTTCTGTTATGCCACTTCCCATAAAGCCAAAATCTATAAGGTTATTTTGCCTGTTATGGCAAATAATACATACATAATACAATAACCCATAATACAGTGTGCAAAGTTTAGAGATTATTCCTGCATCCTCCTGTGTTTAACAGTGCTGTTCTTTAGGCACAGTTTGGGAGGAATGATAATATTTTTGAGTTAGACTAGCTGACGTAGTTTAGAAAAAACGGACTTGCTTTTGGTCCTGCCCGTTTTCTTTTTTCCTTCAGATATAAGAGGATTCAGGCCAGACATCTCAAAGGGGAAAGAGGGTCTTCACTCAGGAGCTTGCA
>VYZW01055999.1:12169-64445 GCA_013401315.1 Balaeniceps rex
CCGGGCAGGCGGTGGGGGCCGGGCAGGCGGCGGCCCTTGGCTGCCGCAGCGGGCTGGCAGGGGCGGCGGCGGAAGGGCGCTTCTGGAAGCGCCGCGGTGTGCCTGGGGCCGGCGGCTCTGCCTGCTCCTCCGTTCGGGTCGTGACAGCGCGTCCGCCCGGCGGGTGCCACGTGGACAGCCTGCCTGCCTGCAGCTCCTGCTCCAGAGCCCACCGGGTAGGTGCTCCCCCACCTAACGGCTCGGCCGATTCAGACCACCGACGCCCCCTCCCCAGCTTTAACGTCAACATTTACAAACGTTCTTAACATACGTGTCACGTATTTATACCCAGTACGCATGCTGGCATCACCGCCAGCACCGCCGGAGCACCGATCTGGTGCTGCCTGGTTGCTGCAACCCGCTTCCCGAGGTATGCTGTATTGCGTTACTCGTTTCACGATGAAGGGCTCTGGATATGAAGGGCTTTGCAAGCAGCGGGAGGGTTTGCACTCTGCTTTGGTATTTGCTCTGAGTAAATTCTTGGAGCAGATTTACAGCCACGGAGCTGGGCTTTGGCACTTGGCTGAGATGCCTGGAAGAAAGGATTGCCCTGAATGCTGCTCGATCAGCTCCCTGTCAGAGCTGGTTCACATGTGCAAATAAATCGATAATGTGCCCTGACTCCACGTCACTGCTCTCGCCCTCTCCGGGGATTCACCTCGCACCGCCAGGGCACTTACTAATTTTTTGAAAGTGGCAGCAATACGTTACAGGCAATGTTAACAAGCACACGCTTCATATATTCATACATGCCTAGGTTTGGCATAACCTTCCTGATTCTTCAAATCAGAAAAAGGTACCGAGGGTGCACAAGTGTCCTTACCTTAGTGCATCCTTCTCACAGCCTTATGCCTCTCCCTGATGCATTGGCCTCCTACTCCCTGACCTCCGCTGCCTTTCCTGGTGAGGACTTGCTCCAACTCTGTGATTGCATTTCAGTTACCATCCCAGGGCCCGCCAGCTACCTCAGTGGCATAGCGGGTTTGTAAAACTTAATCCAGGCTGCCTGCAAGGATTACACGGATGGACAGAGCGAGATCTTGGGAATGCTTCAGACAGCGGGATCCCAGGACCCATCTGCCAAAGTAAGTTTAGATACACACAAGGTAACTGGGGTTAAGTCTTTTGCAAACATAAACTTCGATCCGCCTGTACACCCTGCTTCTCATACTCTTTCCCACGGCGTCTATTTATGGCTGCATTTCTTATTTTTTTCCTCAGCACCTGCTTTTCGCTGTTCATGCTGGTCCTCGCCTTATTGACAGGAAGCAACCTGTCCCTGTCAGATGGGACAGGGCTAAATGGACCTCTGGTCCAATCCAGGAGAGCAACTTCCCTGCAAGGGCCGGTGGTGCAGACCCCCAAGACAGCACCTTTCTCTGGAAGTTAGGCACCTAGACAACACTTCTGCACTTGAAAATGTCTTAAATCCCTGGAAAAAAAAGAAGTCCTAGGCAAGCGACACTGGTATTTCACTAAAAGCCAGGAAGGGCAAGGAGCCCGACGCGCCGCTCTGCTGCCAAGCAAAATTACACAGCACAGCCATGGAGCTGCAGGCGTGGGAGCTCCGGTGGCGCCCCATGGCCCCGGTTAGGTGTCCACCCTTGGGAAGGCCAGATCTCAGCTCAGAGATACAAGTGGCCAGGGGCAGCCAGCTCTCTTCAGTGGCCGCAGAGAACTCAGGGACTTTGGGAAAACTGATTCACTCGATGCCCTGGAGTTTAGACGCCTGTTAGTTGCTAAATCCTACTTTTAAGCCAGTTTATTTTAAACTCCTGGAGAACATGGTAGGATTTGGTCCAGCCTATCCCAGCTGGCACTTCAGCTACTGGAGAGGGAAGTAAGCCAAGATTCCCAGCCCTGGGCTAGGGGAGTCTTTGCCCTGAAGCAAACTCCCTAACGCTCGCGTGAAGCCACTCCACTTCCTGCAGCAGAAAGGAAAAAGAAGTCTCTTTTACCTCCAAACCAGGGCTTCCTGTTTACCAAAAAGAAGAGATAGCGATATTTTATCTTTCTTTCAGATCTTCCAGCTGTCAAAGGATGACTACATGTACATGTCCCTCCTCGGTGCTGACAACGGCAGGAAGACGGAGGTTTCTCCTGGCCTCTCCCATGAAACTCCTGCCTGCCAATAACTCCAAGGCTCTTTGCTGGTACCTCTGCTGCTGCCCAATTTTCCTCAGCAGCCAATGTATGGCAGAGCCAACACCATGCTTGACATTTACATGTTGTCTATGGTTTTCTCAAGGAGACCAGTGAAACTAAGCAGCCCATACATTTTCTTGTGCGGTTGTATGGCAGAACTGAAACAGCAGCAATGAAAATTAAGTCAACAGCCAACAGCACATCAACTCACCCTTGGAATATTAGTGCAATTTTAAAGTGCAAAGAATAGGAGCATTTCAGATTGATAACATAAATTTTACTGAAAGTAAGAGTTTTCAGATGAGAATTGGCCACCACATACAAACATCTGAGTGAATTTTTGCAAGGTATCTATTAAAATCTTTGGAAGGGAAGTTAGCCATAGCCTAAATTGAAATGCACTGAAGTGGTTGTCATGTGCGTGCTAAAAAAAGATTATAAACTGTTTGGACTAAAAAAAATTGTTGAGAAAGGTAAGTAGGTGCAATTAAAGATTTTGTCAGAACAGTAATGTTCTTCTCACTTGAATGCTTCAAAGTGCAACCTATCTTTCAGCTCACGCGGATTTTCTTTAATTACAGTAATTAAAGCTCCTGCTACAGATATGACAGCATGCCAGTTTTAAATCTGAGTTTTTCAGTAAAGTATGATGCATTCTGAATTCATGTACACCAATATAAATTTGCAGCAGCTCTGTGAAAGTGAGTAGAATGACACCAGTTCATGCCAGAATAACTTTAAATCAAGTCTGGTTCTTTGTATCAACAGTGGTTCACTGATAACTCCCTCTATTCTACAAACAGTATCTGAATCTCACTTGAAATCTAGAAAGTTTTTCAGCAGAATTCTCCCTGAATTTCTACTATAATTCTCTCTATGCTGCATACATGCCGAAGGTAATAAGATGGAAAACAAGCAAGAAACAAGAATATGAGTGGTATTTCCCTACTGTTCTCCTGGGCAATAGAACAAGCCCACAGCACTGAGACCTGCACAGGTCACATTGGTACTCAAATTCTTCAGTATGTGGTATTAACATTCACAGACAGTGGATTTAGATCAATGGTTCCAAACTTTTAGGCGTCAATGAGCCACTGTCCATTCCCAGAACTTCTGAAGCACGCACTACACATTTTTCATAAGGCTCCATCTACCCTCATCATCAAAGTTTCAGCTGAAAGCATTACAAAGATAATGTAAGGCCTGTATTTTGTGGGCCATTTCTACAGTCTCATTCTCTCTTTCACCTTTCCAGTGAGTATTTACCTGTCTAGGAAAATTTACCTATGTTTTAATGGTATAATAAAGTCAATAATAAAAATCGTGAAGAAATACATATAATATGTGAGCCGTCCTAAATCCACGATCTTAAATCAGAAAGGTTTGTGGAAAGGGCATCTTTTGTCAGCTGAGATGAGCAGTCTTTCAGCAGGGAATGAATAACAGTCTGTTTTCCCAAGGAAGCACATTACTCCATTTTTTTCCTATGCTACTGTAAAAAAATCTGAAAGTGAATAAAATAGCAAAATAGTTTGGCACTTAGGGAATCAATGAATGGTCTGAGGGATTCATTAAGAAACATACTAGTTTAGAAGTGAGTCTATCTATATCATGAGGAGAAACAGTCTGTGAGTAGATGCACTTCTAGATCAATGTTGGAGGAGATAGCTGTTGAATAAATTCAAGGACAAACAAATCCAGGCTGGTCACATTTCATGCATTCCGTATGTTTGACGAGTTGACTACAGTGCTATAGAAAGACCAGAGAGGAAAGGAAAACATCATTCAGTGGATAGAAAGCAAAGGTGGAATTAAATGCTTCCAAAAGGAGCTTCAAGCACAGGAGTTGTGGGAAGTCTTCCGTAGTTGTTTGTAACCCTTGCTTAGGCTTGCCTACTGCAAGCAGGGCTTGATTCCCAGTGACGCTTGATTTTTCATTGCAGTAATTCCTGGTCAGCACATTCTAATGTAAAGACGTATTTACTGATGGTTCTAGTTCCCGTTTCCAGAACAGAAGAGCGGGTAGCCAGATAGCCTGGCTGCAACACATTGTATGACCCCTAAATTTGTCCAATGCCTAATCTAAATGAAAGAATTAAAAAAGACTTGCGTTATCAGTTTTGAATCAGTGAGTCTACTTTGACCAGCCTTGGCTTTCCCATTTAGAAGGAAGTCATCCAGTTTAAAGTTTACTCAAAAACAGTTGAGGTAAATCACTAGTTGCAATGTATGCTGAACTAGAATTAAATTGCCTTTAGTCCAGTGAATTTGGATGATGTAACAAAACTTGATTGAAATAAACTTCTATAGAAATGATTGAAGCTAGAAAAATTCCCACTACAAAGAATGAGAGAAGCCTAATGAGAAATGCAAATGATATAAAAACCTGTACACAGGCCTTTGAGCTTTAATTTGCACCTTCTCACAGCTCTCAAATGTATGAATTACACCAGATCATAGTCTCTTACACATTGTCATGTGTCCATAACAATGTCTAAAGACTCATCCCTGTTCTACAGTAAATAATCAGGCAAAGGATGTGTTCTTGAACTGACTCAGTTCAAGAGGTGAAAATGAGGTGAAATCTCAATAAAGGCATGTCAGGCTGCAGTTTTCACATGTCCTTGCTAGGTCCATCATCGTCTTTAGCTGGGTCTACAACCTGTGCGAAAATACTAGACCTCCTTATCTTCCCAATCGACTGCAATAAGCCTATCTGCAGTTCACAATAACAAATACTTTATATTTAATTTTTCCCAATAAATACTATGAAATTAGCTAACTCATAGAAGTATTATTATTGTTATTTTTTTACTTCTGGTTAGTACTGTTTCATAGGAAAAGTCCTAGTAGATTTTCATCTTCACCACTTATACACCACTTCTGAATTTTTGCCCTGCTCTTCTTAAAATATTAAATTAAGATTGGACTGAAAAGTTTAGGACGGGTAGATATTTTATAAAGAGAAAGCAAACCCCAAATTAGGTAATTCACAAAAGCACGAAGAGGCCCCTGAAAATGACCTTGTTGCCATATGCACATTTCTGTCATAACTTGCTGATCCATTCATATCATAATACAGGTTATCCCCAAGAATTTGTCAGGATAAGAATCTATCTTTTAAAGAAGCACATCATCAGAGTGGTAGATCTGGGAGCTGCAGGTCCAAACACCGTTGACTGTATGGTAGGGGCGATAGGAGTTTATATTTGTCTGGGTAAAGCTTAGGCAAGCTTTCATGTTGAATCCTTTTACCCTGTTCCTCCCACTCCTAGAGTATCTCTCCTTTTCCCTTTTGCAAGAAAAAAAAATTACTCATTTTGCCTGGACACGGTTGAAACAGTCTGATACTGCTCATTGTTCTTATGACAGCTAACCTTTCTTCACTGTTAGTTTGACAGGGGGGACACTTTTTGGTTTTGTTTCAATGCAAATGCCTCCATGGCTTTTTCACTGTTTCAGTTTCCTGATGGATTCCAGTCATGTCTTAAAAATGGCCAGACTGGGTCAGACCAAAGAGCTGTTCAGCCCAGCATCAGTTGCAGTTGCCTGCAGAAAGCTACGTGAACAGGACAGGTGTACGGCGACACTTAGTACCTGTTCCAGCTCGCAGCAGTCTGCAGCTCAATAACGTCCTGGGACAGATGTGGTATCCTCATGGTTTATAGATGTTGATTAATTTTTCTTTCATTGATACGTGAAGTAGCTGTGTGAGCCCACGTAAGGCTTTGGCACCCACCAAGTCCTGCAGTGTTCCAAAGTTCAGTTGCACGGCTGGCTAAAAAGCACCTCTTTTCATTTGTTTTGGACCTTTTACCTGCCCGTTTATCTTGGTTTCCTCTAGTTCTTCTGCTTTGTGAAAGAGGGAACAATTGCTCTCTAAGTCCCGCTCCCTGCTCATGGTTTTAAGGCTCATTGCCAAATCTCCCCTCTGCTCCTTTTGTTCCACTTTGAAGAGTCCCAGACTATTTAATCATTCTCTGTGCACCATTTGTTTCAGCTTTCTTGCCCTTTGAACCTTTTCTTGTTCTTTTTAGCATGAGAGTACTGGAGCTGCAGGCAATATTCAAGATGTGAGTTCACCGTAAATTTCCTGCGTACTGTGCTTATGTTCTCCTCTCTATTCTCTCCTTAATAATTCCTAAAGTTATACTCCCTTTCCTCCTCCACCACTGAGCACTGGGCTGACAACTTCATAAAACTGCGCGTCGTAACTCAGGGATCAATTCTACCCAAGTACTAGGGCTTCTGTCTTCAGCACTTCTCTCTCTGCGTGCAAAGTTAGGATTGTTTTGACTGCAGTGTATTCCTTTGCTGTTATCAACATTGATTTTTTTTTCTACCATTTTAACCCAATAACTCATAGCTTGAAATCCTTTTCCCAGCTGACTTTCATTTTTGCTGCCTAGCTTAATCTACCATCAGGAAACTCTCACCTCAAACTATGCTTCTTTTTCCAGATAACTTCTGTGTCAAACAACACAAGCCCAGGGGCAGATTTCTGAGGTTTCACTGGTGACTCCCCTCTCCTCCCTCTTCTCAAGAAACTCCAGTAGAGCTGTGAGATATTTTTTCTACAAAAGCTATACTGATTTTTCCTCATTATATCACATATATTCATGCATCTGCTAATTACATTACATACTACAGTTTCTACCAATTTGTTCAATATTTCTGCAACTCTTTATGGTCACTTCAGGTCAGATACCAAAATATAAACATAAAGCATTTGTTGTGATAATCTGTTATAATCTGTTTCTCTTTCTTTTTTTCTTTCTTTTTTTAAAGCTGGGCCTTTCTAAATTTCATGAGTTTCATTCAATGTAGGATTAGAAAGATTCAGCAGCAAAACTTTGTCTTTCACAAAAAAACGATGTCACTCTATATATTGGTTAGTTTTCGTTTTTTTTTAAAAGGAAATAGATAAGTCAGATCAACAACACAAAGCTGTTAATCACAACACTATGAATAAATTATGAGATAAACATAATCGTTTTCTGGCAAACTGACCATGATTTTTACAAATATATTAACTCTACATAACAACAAACAAACCAACCTGTTTAAAATATTTCTGCTCCTACATGAGGCTCATATTGCATTTCTCCCTGTGATTTCTGATTAGCAATCTAACAGTTTTGTTTCCAGTCCAGCCATGACTTTCTTAGTGAATTATCTTTGCTGGGAAAGGAAAGGTAATTGAGCAAAGGTAAATGTTCAATGTTTGCAAACACTTTTTTCCTGATTAGAGCATTGGATGTCTCCATCTTCAGAAGCAGCAACCCACCTCCATGCATGCGATGCTAAGGAGCATTCACGGTGCTCCTCAGCTGCCGGTAAAGCAGACACAGAGCAATCACGGGGCTGCCCTCAAATACTCCTCCGGTGCTGGGGAGCTCGTGGCTGCCTGTCCCCCTGTGCGGGAGGTACTGGTGTGGTGTCAGGGGGAGGTGAGGGGCTGGTTCAGTGCCTGTTCCCGACCTGTCAAGATATTCATGGGAGCTCGTGTCAGCATTGCAAACAGGACATTTCCTTAGGGCTGCTCTAACGGGGACAAACTGCTCCACCCAGCCCAGCAGCTCCGGTGAATGGACATTGAGAGGCATTTGTTTCCCTGTTGGTACGTATACCAGCTTCAGCTCTGGCACAGTGAGGCGATCTGACAAGAAGAATGGTGATGCTGAGGAAGCGAAAGGGTGCAAGACAGCCAGCGTGGATGGTACGCAGGGTTTGCATAGCCTGCTTTGGAATAAACCCAGCACATGGAGTAGTCACTGTAACAACACTCAGCCTTTGTGCTTTTCTGCTTTTCTTTAGGTGGTGCTGTCTCCAGATTAGCATTTTTGGACAGGCACTAGCTCTGAAGACACAAGGGGGCACAAAGCATGCTCTATTTCAGACGCTGTCATTTCCCCATGACCAGCGGCAGTCTGTGCTTCGGTCTGAACCTTTCTGACAGTGTTATGTCAATTCCCCTCCATGTTCGTCTTACTATGTTTTCTGTTCTTTCTCCAAGTGTCTTGAGCATTGCTCCAAGCCACCCATTTGATGCTATAATGTAGCACTCAGAAAGAGAAAATAGCATTGATTCAAGGCAAGGGAGGGAGCCAGTTTTGCAGTTTTATGTAACTCAGTGGAGCTCTGTAGTTATTTAGTTGCATTGAATAATTCAGTGAGGAGGCTGGCTGAAACGCAACAGCCTCTTTGTTTCCTATGAAAGGTGATGCATGCTTGTAGGGCTTCAGACATCTATCCAGCAACCAGCACAGACTTTTTAAGAAACACATGCATTCATACATTCAGAGACTAGCTCCCAGCACCCCTCCAGGCCCTCTGCCAAATCTTCTCATTTTTGCATTCATAAGGCCAAATCCTGTTCAGTTTTGTCAGTGTTACTCTACTGCTTTCAGCAGAGTCACCCCAGCGCCACACTGGTGCAAATGGGTTTGCTGTAATCTTCAGTGTTTCCCCAACCCACCACATGCCGTCCTAAACCTTCTCCCCTACCTGGCCAGTAGTGCTCCCCTGCCTGCTGACCTGACACACAAGCTGACGCAAAGATACCAAACCACAAATACCAGTCCCCAGTTCCGATCAGTCCCCAGACAAGCACCAAAACATGTGTGACAGCCGCTACTCACCCCTGAGCCCTCACGCCAGACCTTGCCAGAAACCTCCCTGCCAACCTGCACCCCAGGCAAATGCCCCAGCCACCTCCGCTCAGGCTAATTTTCCTGCACCTCCTCCCACAAGAAACCTGACTACCACCACTCCACGGCGAGGGGAATGACCCTCCTTGGGAACCTTTCTTTCTCTCATCAATCTTCCCCATTTCCATGCAGCTTACCCTTCCACTGGAAATTAGGCATCATCCTAAGGAATAAAAACTGTTTAAAAACCTGTAGAGCATACCTGGTTTCCTCAGAGAGTTGCAACTGAAAAGCAAGGGGGCAGTGACACAGAATTACATGGGCATCCTCCTTCTGGGGACGACTCTGCTAGCATTTGACACGGACCCGGTCAGAGGGACGCTGCTGCATCTGCACAAACTGCTGCAGTGAAGCCTCGGAGTTTCTGTCAGGCTGCTGGATGAAATCACAGCTTCCTTGCTGGTATGCTCTGGCTCCTTTTCAGCTTCACACAAGCAGCCTGTCCTGCAGAGGTTTGGAATTTGGAGGTTGCTTTGGTTTGTTTTGCTTTGAGTTGGTTGTGCTACTGTGTCTGCAGTGCTGCTGGAGGAAAGAAAAAAAAACAAAGGAAGGGAAAGAAAGAAAGACAAAAAGAAACTCATGCAGGCTTTTACTCTCAGTGGTGCAGGAGGATGAGTAAACAATGCAGACAGCTAAAAAGATTGTGCTAAGTGGTGCAAGAGGCTAAAAGCTTTCAATATGCCATTCCATTGTGTTTGCTTGAGTATTGTATATAGGCATATATAAAGGGAACAGTTCAGCCTTAAGGCCACATTAATGAACTGAGATGACTGCGTGAAGAACTCAAAACTCTGTCCTGTTCTGCCAAAAAAACTTTCAATGAGAAAATATGAGCTGATTCTCAAGAAAAAAAAGTTTCTGGTCTCCAGTTGATGTTATTTCTCTAAGCACATTAAAAAAAGAAAAGGGTGATCAAACCATGCAACTCAAAATATGCACATACATCTCTGAGCCTGCAATTTTAGATGTCTCCTTTTGAATTTCCATCCGCAAGGACAGCAAGGCCAGGATCCCCTTATTCTAATCACAATAAAGAAATTATATTTGTTCTAAAATACCAAATTACTTGATCTAAATGTGAGTGATCCCAGCTGCATAGGCACAGACTCTCTTATGGCTAGCACTGGTGGGATGGTTTCAGCTAAATGGGAAGGGATCCAGAGCCACGAACCCCTTAAGATGGTGATCTGCCTTTGCACTGTGAACGGACTGGCAGCAGCCAGGTGCCGAAAGCACAGCTAGAACTGAGAAGTCACTAACTCTCGATGCAGCTCCCCAGCACTGAGCTGAGCTGTCAATGTAATATTTGTGTTTCTCATGAAGAATTGATGGTTTAGACTGCTTCTTTGAGCTTCCCTGCCACATATCACCATGCCAATTTATCCATTAGTCTTAATATACTGAATTACCTTTATGGCTTCTCCTGTCAGTACAATATGGTCTTGGGATTTGCCTCAAACATTTGCCAGGCACATGTGTTTTACTTTCTGCATAGTCACAGCTACATCTCAGGGCACGGTTTCACTATGCTCGGGTGCTGGAGAGGGAGTGCTCCTGCTTGTCTGATCTTACAGTCAGCTGGATCAGCCCACTGACCCAGCTGAAAAACAATCCGCTATTTTTCTAGGGCAAGTTTTCAGCCAGATCAGCTTGCTGACCTGTTTGATGGCATAGTCACGAGTACTGTGCTAACATAAGGGGGGGGATGGGGACGTGCATCTGCAAGATGAAGGGCAGCACCATCCGTTTTGATTTCAGTCTGCATGCCAGTCTCTTAAGCCTCACCGTGAAGGCAAAGTTTACCGTACACTTGCTGAACAACGCAGGTGCTGGCTAAGCGCAGTTGTATTGTGCTTGGGTCTGCATTTATAGTCACCAGACCTACATTGCCTTAACTTCAGAGGATTTACTCCAAGTTTATGGTTGTCTGAGGGGCAACTCAGTCAATCTCTGTGCAAGGAGCATCTTGTATGAAGGAAGAAGATACAGATCATCGCCAGTGCCATATTGCTGAAAACATGTAATCACTAATTTGACTTCTCAATTTTGGCAAGCTCTTGGAAATTCTCCAGTTGTAAAAGTCCTTCCTATTCTTATACCAAGGGAAAGCTGCTTCTGAATTTCAAGGAGACAAAACCTGGCACAGAAGGCTATGAAATACTACAGCGGAATTTTCTGTCTGACACAGAAACCTAAAACAATTCCTGCATTGCTGCTGTAGTATCTCCATGTCATAAGATAACCGGGAAATCTGTACATTTGCCTGGATATTTATAAAAATTTTGATGGCTCTTTAGAGTTTCGCTTGGAAGTTGGACATCTGCAATAGGCAGATGAGGCTTGAGGTTTGTCTCATCTAACTTCTCCCCCCAATAAATTACACATGCAATCTAAAACAAAATTCTTATATGGTCAGTGGGGAGAGATAGGAACCTCCAGAAGAAAAATCAGTCCACCCTAACACAGGTATGCTGCATAAGTGGGATGAACTGGCCCCTGAAAATGCCCCTCTCCCTCTCTCTCCACCAACAATAGAAGAAGCCAAGGCAACTGCCTTAAACTGAAGAAGGAAAGGAACTCCCCTGGGCTCACTAAAGGACTGATATGAACCAAAGACAACCCAGATTCATGAGGATGGAGTGGGCTGTGAGGGTAACCTAGAGCTGTGTGCATCAGGTGCTGTCTAAGCTACGCACAGGTCTGTCAGAAACTTGTGCAAGACTATTTTCTTCTAACTTCTTGAGCTATCACTTGCCTATGGAACAGGAAACCAGAGCATCCATTGGGTTGGAGGTCCGGTACAGGGTGTACTTAGGCCACTGGGAAGTCCCAGGGCCCATGCAGTTGTACCAGGGTGGGCAGGGGGGGTCTCCTCTCTCAGGTAGGCGACTATTGTGGGCAGAGGAACCACACATTGAGCAGGAGTGCAGAGGTCCAAAGTCAGGGTAGAGTTTAGATCCTGCTCACCCTGAGGGTGTGCCCAGCATACCGGGAGACAAGCACAACCACCTGATGAAGGTCCAGAAGTCTGCAGCACCTTAAAGTCTGGAAATGCTCTTCTGGCAGAGAGTGAGAGCATCAGGCTTTCAAGTCTATATGCATGTTGTACAAAGTCAATTTGTCACTTGCTGGCTCCAGTCCAGGTACAACATAAATCTTACCGTGAGTACAATTTTAAACAGACACTTCTGCTCAGACCAGATTGCAAGTATGTGTAATTTGGGAACAGAAAAACCTAAATGCCGCACGCGCTCAGCACTGGAACGGTACCATTTCCACGGCCTGCGTGTGTCACAGCTGACGGCGATGGAGCCCGAGTGATGGTGATGGCTTCCTCCAGGCAGAGCAGGTTTGTTGCTACGCTATTTCTGAGCCCTGTGCTTACTTCTGTTACTGGAAAGGACTCAGGTTTGTTTCTAAATCTGTCTCTATCGATTAGCACTTAGTACGTGGCTGTATGGCTTAATATAATGATCATAGCTCTCGCTCGTTTTGTTATTCTTGATGTGCAGAAGACTGTTCTTTCTTTTTTTAGCTGCAGGATGTTCTCGTTAGCTCAGCTTAGCACTGTGCATACTTCACAGCCCAGGGTATTCGCGATTTTCTTTTGAAGTATTTTACACTGGCAACAAATAAGTGCATATTACTCATTTTGAATGAAGTTATGACTACCTACCAAAACATTAATGAGGTATAAAATATCATATAGCTCATCAGTTTTTGTTGCACTAGGTATTTTGTTGGCTATCTTTATTACAGAAAATGCTTGGTTTTCCCACAAGTATATTGATTACACTTACAAATAGTTTTGGTGTACACTGCTTGTAAGTCTATGCTTTGTCTGAAAAATAAAGTTGATCTTTTTTCGAGGAGTCCATTAATATTTGCCCTTAAATGCATTCATTGCAAATATCACATTATACAGTTACCATTACCTGACAAGCTGCTGGATTCTCTCTGATTTCCTGACTGTGGCATGACACTTTTTGTGATTATATCTCTAAATAACTTTTACTTAGCTCATGCATTCCAGCTCCTTTCCTGGGGAAAACTTGGTATCAGATGTCAATTATTGGTTACAGGCATTTATTCAGCCATTTTCTTCAGCACTTTCTACGAATTTTCATCCTGGTAAGAGAGTTAGTTGAAAGCACAAGTGAAATTATACGCGGTTACATAAACGATCAAAAGTAATTCTCATCAATGTTTGTTGTATGTGTTCAGTCAGATGCTCAGCAAGACAGTAACAATAGCTCCAGTGTAGTTCAGTGGAAAGAGAGTATATGGACTATTATGGTATGCAGTGTGTCCAGTCATGTGATATTCATGTCCTAGCCCTTTCCACGATAGCCCTCTGATGGCTGCATCACCACAGATTGGTGTAAGTTATGGTTCTCCAGGGTCTGTTGGGGAAGAGGATCAAACAGACGGTTTAAGTTCCTGTTGAGGTTTCTTGGGGAGCTCATCTACCTGCATTTCCCAGGAGTGCCGCTGTACCATTTGCCTCTGCCTCCAAACACTGCAGCAGTGCCCGCTGCAGGCCTCCCAGCCATGTGCCACTGTCTGAGCAATGCTGCCAAGGGGAAAACAGAAGTTTCCAGGTGGCCACCACTGTGCTCCTTTTCAAACTGGCAGAGCTGTGGTGCAGTAGTGCCAAGCTCCTGATGGGGACACAGGTACACTCATTTCCACATCCAGCAGTTCTGCCATTCCTATTCTTCTTTTTGGGACCCAGGAACATCAGTTTATGGTCAGAGTCTGTGTCTAAAAGAGGTTTCAAAGAGCTCTTTCAGGTGCAGCATGGAGCCATCCCGTCAGGCTGCCACTTGAAGGGGTCTGACGACAACATCATGAATTTCGGGAGCCACCTTTGAGTCTCTGGCTCTCCCTACACAGTCCTGGCATGTCCTGAAATCAACTCAGCTATGTCTCAGCTATTCCTGACCAGCAGGAAATGAAAGCTGATCATTCACCTTCATCTCTCCTGAGACAAGGACTTTACACTGGTGCTGGCACTGGGGGACTGAATGGAGTAGCCCAGCAGATTATAATAGTACTTCATCCTCTCCCATTGTACAACAGGGATCCAGTCTGAAAACTTACAAGAAGCTACTGCTTCAGGTAGGTGGGACTGGTGTCCAAGTCACTGTGACTATAGACAGAATTGATATGAACACCGTGGAGACAGAAGGAAGATCCTTGCATCTGGAATAATGTCTTTACAGTGCATAAGAGAGGTCAGTTTTGCTTATGCTGGTGCTGACTTACCAGGCCAGTTCTTGAATACATATTTTTCACAAGGCAATACTGGAGACCAGAGCCTCTCCCCTGTGGCGTGCACTCTGCGTACCGCTGCTTTAACACATCCTACTCGCACTGAACACACTCAGGAAATCATGCTCTAACACTTTGGATGTCACAAGAAGTGTCACCTCAGTAGCACTAATGCTGTCCCAGCCAGTGATACCAATGCTAGGCCCTTTAAGAAAGCTAGATGTCTGTTTCTGTTAACACAAAATCTCTAAGAGATGGATGAGGAAGATTACAAAAATTAGAAGATAATACTAACGTAGACAGCCGATGCTGATTTAGCTGCAACATATGACAATTTTTAGTCATCCTTCAAAGGACGCTAATCTTTATCTTGGCAGGCAGATAAACAAAACCAAAAACACAGGATACACAAATGACTCATTCCGGAGTGCTCCGCTTCTTCAGTGCCAGTGTGATGTTCCACCTAAAATACATAAATGCAGAAGAGTCAAGAAAGGCTCGGGGTGGTATCCTCGGCTGTATGCTCCACTGCTCTCGCAACAGCCTCCCTCCCGACCCTGCGTACAGTGTCACAGCTCCTATATTCTGCTCGTAGGACTGTAAGAGAAACACAGTGCAACTCAGTCACAGATGGAGGCTGTCATTTCGATAAAATGGCCAGAATCAAATCGTGCACTTACATTCAGGGAGATATCTATTTTGAAAGGAGATGCTTAAGAATGTTCCCTCCCTTAACTTCACCCTGCCCTAAAATAAAAACAAACAGCAACCCACATCCCTAATCTTAATATTTAAGCACTTTACAATGAAAGAGAGACATTTTTGTCTCATTTCATTCTGGTTTTGTTTGCTGCTTTTTATTACTAAGGTGGGAGGAAGGATGGTCTTGTGATTATAGTCGCAGGCTACAAGTCAGGAGACCAACATTCAGCTTTTCAAAATTTTCCTCAGTAGCTTTAGTCTCTGTTCACCCTGGGAAAGAGTGAATGACGTGCTCCCTTAGCTTACAGGACTGTAAGAACTTTTAAGACGCGAAAAAATGTTTTCAAGGTCTCTGTCCGCAATGTCAAGTCTTCAATGTGGCAAGGCCTTTGATTTCATAAGCAAAGTTTTCACAAACAAACCACTTTGGTCTGAAAAGGCAATTCTGTTTTATGAACAGAAATGAAAGGCAGAAACGTATATGTTAGTGATCCAAGGGAAAGGGAAAGCTTGCTGTTCTTTGACTGTGGCACAGATGTTCCAGGAGAGTTAGTCAGTGGAAATGTCATCAGTGATTCTACCACCAAAATCAGTGTCAGAGGTGATGAAGACAGGCCACGTTGTGATCAACGCTAAGGAAATGTAGTTTATATACAGGACCTATCCAGAAGCCCTTTGGAGTCAGCACGGTGTAATTGCCTGTTATTAATCTGATCAGTCAAGCCAAGACCTGCCATGTGTTTGGGACACACGTTTCCCATGGGAACACGGCATCGTGTCCTCTTCCCTGGACATTACCTGTCCTTCATGCCTAGAAGAAGGCTGAATTGGGGTTAGTGCTCCAACTTCGCTACATGCCCTTGTCCTCCAAGGTTTGGCTCACAGACTTACAAGGAAACGTACACCATCATGCAGGATCCCCTCTTGTCCACCCCTGCCTGGTCCCCTGCTGTGTGTGCAGTGAGTCTGCACTGTTGTCAAACAGCAATTTCACATTAAAGGTGGCTCTGGTGCATAAACCTTAACTGATATGAAATAAGAAGTCACTGCACACTGTCCTACACAAACCTAACATTTAAAATTAGGGACCCAACAATCTGGTTTTTTCCGGCTTTCTGTAATATTCCTCCATTGTTGGCCAAATTGTTCTTTGAATAGATTTTTGAATCATTCCTTCAATAGAGCTGCAAAAGGTCAGGAGCACCTTTGATGTAAAAAATGCTGGATTTAAAGTCTGGTGATTGGATCAAATTTCGGGTAGCTAGGTCTAGTCACATTTCCAGCAGAAAATTTGACTAAATGAATGCTCTGTATGCATCTAAATCACTGTGGCTGCTCATCTTGCAAGCAAGCTTGCAGTAAGCATTCAGCAGCATACCGATTGACGCATGGCTCACCTATGAGATGCCATTTTCAGGTCACGGCCATGTAAATACAAAAATGCCAGTTCCGAAATATATTACAGACTGAGCTTTTCCATAGCAATGTGACATGGAAACATCAAGCAGCTTTACTCATGCAATCTTGTCAATCTAGTAACATTGACGCTGCGGTACTGCCCGAAGGGTTCAGGGTCCCATTGTGCCAGGTGTGGTCCTTAAAGCAGGTTGCAATGTTTGGAGGCCGGGGAGATCTTGCTGCGCTCATCGCAGAATTACATGCTCCGTCTGACAATGCTCACCACTTTGTGGGAAGTTTGCAAGGAGAGAAACAAACAGAGCAAGCTAAAGCAGAAAGCTCTGCTCCTTATAAAAGCGTTGCCAGTCAGAAAGGAGACAGCCCTGAGAGGGAATTCTGGCTGCCTTGAGCTGTTGGAAACTTCTGAGAGGGCAGGCCGTGGCAGGAAATAAAAAAGCACATTGAATAAATCACTTGATGCTCTGATTAAGAGGCATGGGACTACGTATCATGTGATAGTTAAGCCGTAAGCTCCAGCCTTCAAGATATTATTTGGTACAGGAGCGGTCTGAATGGGCAGATGGTATTCGTGAGCGGGATTACTATTTCTAGCAAAACAGGTCAAACCAAGTCACTTAGAAACAGAATTAAAATTTAAAGATCGTTATCTCTGAAGGTGTATGACTTTTTAAAGAGAGCTAATGAATCGGGCTCATTATAATTGCATCATTTTAAACAACAAAATCATTCTGTGTAACAGAGAAAAGCTTTGCCTTTGTTTCCTTTCTGTCAGCTCACTACACACGCATTTTCCAGCATGAAATCTGCCTCCAAATAAGAATGGATCAGCTGGCTGGTACTGCCCAAAAGTGTTCATTTTCCTAAACTACCTAATGAGGCCACAGGCTGAGTGATATCGTGCCGTGAGGAAAAGCAAATGCTACAAATGAAGCGTGGTTCACTCACAGCAATGTCTGCCTCTGAACAGTACCCAGCCTCACTTTCCCATGGCATTTCTGTAAGCAGGCTCCTTGATGGGTGGCTGATTGCTCTGAGCCGGAGGTTAAAGCATGTTGCAAAGGCAGCTCAGGGTCGAGACTCTCTGCCCCACAAAGGTAGGGAATCGTTAAAATCAACCAGGCGGCAGAGGTGCAAGACTGGCGTAGGGCTCACATTACTTCTTATGGCAACAAGGGGACAACTTTGCTACCTCCGCTTGTTGGCTAGTCTGGAGCAGAGGGTAGGAGGAGCTGCTTTTGCGAACACAGGCTCCAGCAGCCCCTCAAAACCCCCTGATCTCCCCACACTGAGGGAGGGGAAGTGACGGAGATCCCATGGTAACAGCAAGAGCCAGGCAGATGCTTACAGGGGCAGGATGACAAGCCGGTGCAAAGTCCCTGCAAAGGACTGGAAGGTGCTTTGTGGAAAGGGCCTCAGGGAAGGAGGCATCCTTCTGCCTTTTCTACGTGAGCATCAGCCCTCTGGGACCATTTCTCACAGACCCACCCCCAGCATTTTTCTTTGCCGTAAGACCCCCCAGACCCCAGCACATTAACAGAGTATTAGCAGGAAAGCAGTATCTTGGTTGATGTTAATGGACACCAAACACCTGGAAATTTCAAGTGCTCTGCTTTGTCTTCCTGAGCCTGGGTGAATGAGACCCGCTCCCCACCGTGCAGCTCAGTGCCTCTTCAGCCCTGGGGCAGCCTCCAAATCTCCTAGGCACTGGCTGACACCAGGCTCCCGAGGCGAGCCTGGGAAGTCTCACCCGAGCCCATGTTTTGCCCCAGAAGCCTGCAAACAGGTGATGAGCAGCAGCCAACGCCATCGTGCAGTGCTGGGTGGTGAGAGGCAGAGCTGGCCCCGCAGCTCGCAGGTGCTGGGGAAAGTGCTGCCGGCCGTGTCTCCCAGCACTGCTCCGGCAGGCTGGGCCAGCCGGGGCTGTTGAAGCAGGCAAGCAGCTCCCTCGCCTCGGGCAGGGGAGGAGGCAGCAGGCAACAGCCTCACAAGCCAGAGCAGAAAGAGGCCACCAGCCTGGGACAGCTCTGCCCACTTGTGAGAAACAGGGTGGCTCTTCCCTGCTCCTCCCATGCCACTTTGGCATCAGCAGTCCTAGGACTGTGAGGAAATTACACCTGGGGTTGCCACCAAGCCCATAAAGGCACCTTGCTCCACTGGCTGTTGGAGGTATGGCATAGAAACGCCATGGAGCTGCAGGAGAGCAGAGGTGGGGTAAAAGAGAGAGGTGAAGACTTAAGGGAGTTGTCACAGAATTAACTGCTGCTTGAAGACGCTCATCATCAGGCAGCTCCTGTATGAGCTGTGATTTCAGCTGGGCTTTCAGAGGCAGCATCTGCAGCAGGGGACAAAATCACCTTGTTACATCCCCGCGGGAGGGAGGGCAGTGCTGTCCCAATACAGCGCATGGGCTGGTTAAGCAACACCAAGGGGGCTCAGATTGCACTGAGTGGTGGGCACCGCACAGAGTCACAGTAAAGCAGTCTTTGCTCCAAGGGGCTTGGGCTGCAGATGGGTCCACTGGTAAAAAGTAGGAGGGAGGAGACAACAGACCATCGCAATTTTGTCTGGGGGAGGAAAGGAAGTACAGTGGGAAACAAAGGCTGAAGGTGGTAAACCATGGACGAAGGATAAGTGGAAGAACAGGCGATGAAGCTGGCTGGAAGCGAAGGGACTGGGAAGAAGGGGTGGCAAAGAGTTTGTCTTAATAGCCGATCTGCAGAGGAGGTAACCAGGGACACAACATAGTCCAAGCACAATGTCAGCCTGTCTTGCCTCCCTGCTTTTGCTTAAATGAACTCCCTGCATCAGCCAGCTCTGCTTCTGGTGCCAGAGAGACAGAAGCTGGTATGTGCAGAGCAGATGCTGAGCAGCATGACCCTGAAGAGAAAGATTGTGTTAGATCAATGTCACACCAATTTCTGTGCCAGAAGGCGCAAAGCAAACAGCTACGTATTTTGGCTGATTGCTATATATAAAAGATACAACCTTGGTCCCAAAGTGGGGGTATAACTCATTCTGCAGTGATACTTTTATTTCAAGCCTCAGACTCTTCTGCAACTAATCAAAACGTGCTTTGTGTTTCTTCTAACCATGCCCACATATGAATTTAATATGTGTGATCATAACCCTTGTGTGAAATACCAAACCAAGGCTTTTGGAAAGTAAAGCCGTGCATTTAACCACAAGGCACATAGAGTGTAAGCGGGGCCTTGAGTGTGCCTCATTTAGCTACGGGGGCCACGGAGCATGGGGGCAGAGGTGCTGCAGCAGTTTGCCTCTCACAGGCACGTGTTTCTTCCCTCTGCCGAGTCTTTCAGCAAACGCGGCAATTCCTGGCAGCTCCGGTGGCGCCTCCGCAGCGTGCATTTTTAAATGCTGCTCTTTTTAAAGTTTCAGCTGAAGGACATTTATTGATTCCTTGTCTCTTATGTCTTCCTATTTTTCTTTTTTTCTTTTCTTTTTAATAGGCTAGAGAGCAAGGTATGGAGAGCAAGAACTAGCAAAGGGAAATCAGTGACATTCCTTTCCGCTCATGGAAACCCGAAAGGTTGGCGATTTCCGTGCAAATATGCAAAGAACTGAATCTAAGCGCCCTCATCTGAAGTTGTAAACAGGATTTAAATGCTGCATTGGCCTTGTGACTTCTCTTTTGACTTCTACTATCCATAATTCATTATTTGTTGCATGTGACTCGTCGGTTAAATCATATGTGCTATTTCTGCTATGCACTTGCCTGCTAGTGAGTTTACCTAAAACTGATCTATGAAAAAAAGCTCCCTGAAATGTGAAGTAAAAAGAAACCCCTTCTGCAAATGTTGGTAGAAAATAAAAGGAAAACAGAAGTAGGGTAAGTTTGAGCAAAGATGGCTCTTGGACAGGTAAAAGATTTGGAAATAGTTTATTTCCTTTTTCATTCACGTCCTGTCAAGCTATGCCAATTCACCCAGAGAGAGACTAGGCACGAGAGATGCAAAGGTCATGTCTGACACAGATAAACTTCTCTTTTATCACATTCTGTGGTCAGTTCTGAGCTGTAATTTGAACCATGGATCAAGTAAATGTAACAAAGACACAAAGCATTAGTCAGACTTCAGTAGGCACAGGTCCTGAGATACAGTTTCCAAACTTTCCAGTTTGTAGTGAGTATCAGATATCATAAGCTTTACATCTATTCTTTTAAAAGGGTTCAGTCATCTGAAGGGAACATAAGAATGCCAGTGACCAATTACAATATGCAGGTAATTAGGTTTGCTTGCTCTTTTTTGCCTCCTTCCTCCATTTATCAGATTTTATTGTAAATTCTAGCTTGCCACTTCACGAGCACCTTTATTTGGCAGCCCCCAGCAAAGGCGCAGCATGTGATGGTTTGGCCCCAGCCTTTCAGAAAGATAAAGAGTAGCTTGGGCTTTGCAGACCATAAGCCCACTATACAGGTGCACCTCCATTTAGACTGAGGTGTCATCACCACATCTTAATGCTGGAGTGATTCAGAGTGGCCTTGGTGTAAGTAAGCACCAGGCTCCATTCAGCAAGATGGCCAACATGCAAATGAAAGATAAATAAATGACAAACCACTACAGCTTCAGCTTGCAGAGTGTCAAGTAACTCCTGGAAAGTGTTTAGCACTTTCCACTTCAGTTAATTTCTGTGGAAGCTGAGAGAATTCAGCATGGCCAGAGTTGCTCCATTGCTTTGTAATACGGAGCATTAGAGAACAAGAGGAGCGAGGAGCTGCAGAGCCCCGGGACTGCGGGAGCTTTGCCTGTGTGACAGCTACATGCTTGGCAAACACGGCTCTGGCCGTGACTCCGCAGCCCGTTGTTTTTCTACGGCAGATAAGTGGAGGTCCCAGGCACGCCAGCCTCTGAAGCATTACGGAATAAATCCAAGGCCATCTCTGCCTTGTTTATGGATTAAATTCTCATTTTTAAGTCTAACTGTCCTGAGGAAAACCTTCCCTTCCTCCATCTCCACAGTGCAGGCAGTGTGTTAGCCTATAGACCACTTGTGGTATAGATATCACCATCAAGGCAAAGGTGACAAGTTTATGGGCATCTACTGTACACACAAAAGGAGAAATTTCTACTTATTATCTCTGCTTTTAACATCTGTACTAATTTATGCCAGCTGGTTAGACTCATTGAGAAGAGGTGCATCTATCAAAGCTGGGATACTTATTTTAGTGAATATTTACGTACGTACTCCCGTAGCAGCTGTGTACATGACAGACTAAGTATAATCAGCCTAACAGCCCAAACAGAGCGCGAGAGGCAGGAAAAATAATTCTCCAGGCTGTGCTTGCCCCAGCAGAACCCACATCACCTCCTTTAGTCACTCTGGCACTCAGTAACTTTCTAATTTGTTATGCAAATAATTTACAAAGAAGTCGGTGCTTTTATGTTGCTTCTCTTCGAAAGGTTTATGTCAGTGTGTCTCTCTCAGGCTGGGGCTCACCCATGTGCTGCCGTGCCCACAGATCCACAGGGGTATGCAAAGCCTCCAGTGGCCGGGACGGTCATTTACCTGCATAGGAGCCACTGCGGGATCTGGGCTCACGTATGGAAGTAGTGGGCTGTGGGGTCAACCTCTGATTAGGACATTCCTCTTCCCTGTAACACTGACTGTGTGCTACACTTCAGGCTGACAGGCTTGGGATTTCACTAAGCGGAATTGCACAGGCAGGAGAAACTAGTCACTAAGCATGGGGAGTGCTGCTCAGGAGAGGCAGATTTGACAGCGCCCAGTGAAGATGCCTCATTAAACTGATACAAAACGAATAAACAGAAGAGCTGCTAATTGTCAAAAGGAGTTAAGCAGTGAAAAGTGGCAGAAAGCCAAGCAGCAATATTGAGTCTTCTTAATGCAAAGGGAAACTACCCAGCAAATCCGCAGTTTGTAATACAAGAGGGAGGAAGAGGCAGATGCCTTTTAAGATGATGATTTCCATTGTATTAGTAATCCTTCACATATTTTTTTTACTGAGGCTATTTATATAAATCCAGTGGATGAAGGATGGTCACAGAAGTCATGTTGTTCTAAAAATATACTTTGGAAGCCAAGTGATTCTCTTTCAGAAATAAAAAAGAAGCTCTAAAAGTATTTACAAAATGACAAGGGAAACTACTTTCCGTAAGTCTGCTTACTCCATGGCTGTAGTATGGGGAGAATGTGCAGGTATTTTCAGGGAAGGGAGAAGATGCCACAGAAGAGAAACGTTGCACATGTACTTGCATTTCTAGCTCCTGGAAACCCAAAACACCGGGACCAAGCTGGTCACTATGGTTACTGACGGATGTGAAAGCTCCCTTTGAACAGACCATCAGCTGCCATTGCTGAGTGAGGCCCACAGACAGGAGGTGAAAGATGGGAGAGAGCAGCAGCCCTTCCCCAGCCTGCAGAAGAGGACACCCATGGTGGTTCAGAGGTCTCTCAAAACCGTGCCCTGCTAAGATGGGGCTAGAATTAGCAGAAATACTGCTGTCAGGTACAGACTGCGGCAGGGCTAGCACAGACATGACACAGATAGTAGGATTGTCTCTGAGAAGCTGATCTGCCTCTCTGATGCAAAGGCAGGGAACAAAGTGGGCATTAATACAGTCACCAGCACTTAGGCAGTGGCCATAAGCAAAGCAGCCATCTGCTTCAGAGGTGGGGCTGAAATGGAGATAAGGACTGAATGCCATAGGGCCACATCCCAGTGCAAACCAGTTCTCTTCTTTGCCTGTGCTCCATATGATTTAGTGTTTGCATAACAAAACTGTCCAGTCAACACAACAACATGCAGGGACCTGGATGTTCCCGAGTCAAGGACTCTCTGGCACAAGTTATTGCTCTCACCCCAAGTGTGGGCAGGCAAAGATGAAATCAAACCTACCATGACTGGAGTGAATTTTGTCCTTACATAACACTGTTTTTTGGAAGGAATCATTCCAAGCGATACCCCCCTGACTGTGTTATTTGTGCAGTGAGGCAGGAAGCCTTGCATGCTGCTTGTGATACTCTGCCCACTTCTTCTTGGGATATGTCTCTGTATGCGTGTGGATATCACGCATCATTTTACAAATTGCGCTCTCTGGGAAATATATCATTAACAGTTTTCCCAGTCTTGTTATTGACTTGGTTAACCATTAACAGTCACCCTTTTTACAAAGTCCTCACAAAGTCCATGAAGTGTATGTAAGCACAAGAGGCAGCGTTCTTCCCCTCAGCACACCATGCACTGCTCTTTGAGGATGCAGGTGATCAGTTGCAGACTACTGATATGTTGTTCCATTTGCGCATGTGAACCAGAAATATTTAACTCCTTGCGTTATGCAAAACTTCAAGAGCCCTTTGGGCAACTCTTTTGTACCCCTACATAAACTCTCAGTGAGGAATGAGGGGCTTTGGGTGTTATTTTTATGAACCATGTTTGTGCTTCTCCAGATTCCTGTGTGCTGCTGGACCGGGGAGAGGTGGGAAAATAGTTAATCACTAGCCCTGACTGTAGAAAGCAAAATGTGGGCAAAGAGTACCCAGGGCAGGCTGGTATGAAATGATCTGTCAAGAGCTGAATGGGCTGCTTTCCTGAGGGAAAAGCACCATGGTGGAGATAACAGAAGGTCTGATAACTGAGGAGTAATTTCATTAATTAAAATTTTAAAAGGACATAGCATAGTAGGCAAAGATGCATAAGAAGAGGCACATAGAGGGAGAGAAAGCAGCAAGAGGTTTCCTGGGAAAAGCAAAGCCTGTTGCGTGGCTAATCCTGCATCTGTAGGTGTAATCTGAATTTTGACTTAGCCCTCTAGTCAAAGAACACTGCCAACTATGTCCAGTGAACTAACAAATGCTGGCTTGTTTTGAAGAGAGACCTGCATCATTACAATTATTTCTGATAGCACTACTTGCCTGGAAGGGATGTGTCTTAAAAAGCAGACTCCTTGGCATGTCCATGGAAATGAGTAAGAGCTTGACTCACAGACCTTGTCTTGAGGGATCTTTTGGACCCACCCCAAGAAGAAGCTACATTGTCTCTTGCTTTAAGGTATATCTGGGGAGACTGTAAAAAAGGCTGGGATCTTGAGAAGAAACTGTGACAACTTCTTCCCTGAAGAGGAACCTATCACATGCCTTCAAATCTCATTATCATCCAGTTGCATTTCCCAAGTCTCAATGTTTTTTCTGTATTGTGTGGCAATGTGAAAGGCTCATCGATTAACAACCCATGGGATGGGCAAAGTGAAACTTTGGGTGAAGATATATGCCTTATGGCTTTGGCACGAGCTGATCTCAGAACCGTGAAAAGGGAATGGCGTCTTCTCCCCTGCCCCAGCTTTTCCTTCCTTCCTCCTCTTCTGACCCTTTGTGTCAAGCCATGGGGCTGCCCCGGCTCCCTGACCAGTCCCATAAGTAGCAGAGGGCAGAAGGGAGAGCTGGGGACTGGGCAGTGGGAGGGACGTGGAGAGGAAGGAAGACCTTCTGCTGGCAGGGAGGTGTTGCAACTGCTTAGACACAACGTGCAGCTTTGGGTGCTGAGAAGCGTACAAACGCATTGGTAAATGTACGAAATAAATAGTTGGGGCCACGGGGAAATCACTTCTTCCTCTAGCTGCCTTCAGTTGCCACACCTCAAAGTAGCATACAGATTGTCGTGAGAGAAGGTTGACTTTTAAGCTGCGGGCTCTGTTACAAGCTGAAGGTGATAAAACCTCCGTAAAATGACTTATCATTTGGAAACTGAAATTATGCCTTTGAGAGAGGAGGACATTCTGCCACTGAGAGACTGTACCACACATACTTCCTGGCTCCGGCTCTGCTCTGACACACTGCCAGCGGCAGCCAGACACCCCCCCACCCCGACTCCAGGGGTGCTCTCCCGGCTTTGCAAGGTGCAAGCCACTCTGAGACCTGGTGAAAAACGCCAAGAAATATTCTCCTTGTGTTAAACATAATGTATATTGAAGCCATATTTACAACTTGCTCAGAAAAAAAAAAAAAAGGGTGAGGTTTCACAGATAGTAATGAGCAAATACAATCAAAAATGCAGACTAAACCCAGAGAGAAAGCAGGTGCCTTTTTCGTACAGTATGTCTTCCTAGCCACAAAACAAACGAGGCATCTGTCATTCAGGACAGAATAAAGAAGGTTGGAGGCAAAAAAACCAGCCACAAAGATCTATTTTACATCTAGAAGATGCAGGCACTAAAGTCATGACTCACCCTTAACAAGTTCATCTGCTATTTTGTGACTAATGCATTAAATTATATAATTCATGAATGTCCTACGCTTTAGGATTTTACTAAAAGCTATTCACTGAATTAGAGTTAGAGATAGCAAAATGAGGTGAAAAAGCAGGGCCTTTTAGAGAAAGGGAAGCAATCAGCACTAATGGATTTATTGTGCAAAAGCCCATGTGGTTGAAAAACCATGCACGTACAGACACATCTGGCTCCTTCAGCTGTTGGTAGTCATGAATATAGCTTGCTGATGCCAAACAAAAATCCATATCAATACAATCATTTATTTATTAATTTTTATAATGTAGATCTCAAGATATTAACCACAACTGTAGCAACAACAGAAAACAAACAGCTAGGTTTTCCAAGAGAAAGTTAAATTGGAATGAAAGTTAATCGAAGTCCATGCTAAACAACTTAACTAATAGATTGGCAGGGCTTACCTCCTGAGTCACAGAGGCACCGCTCCAACATTTGCAATGACAACAGCTGGGATATTACTTTCTTCCAAAAGAAAGGAAAAGCTCTTTCCCTTTCTGATCCATAACTCTAACCCCTGCATATAGGTCAGAAGCACGTGTACCTTTGTTACTGCATATACTCAGCACACTGTCACACCAACAGCATATTTAAAGAAAATATAACCTTAGAGGTAGAGACACATAAGTACCAAATCCTTATCTAGAAGACCATAAAAAGAAAAGTTTTGGGGAGGGTACAGTTGGCAAGTGGCTAGAAATTGTCAGATAGACTCACTCACCTTAGGCAAATAAGCTAAATCTCTGCCCAGCAATATAGACAAGCCAATCATGTTTAAAAGGGTGCGTGTAGGAAAACATTTGCTTGGTGCCTGCAAGGAAAAGGAACAATTAAGCTGAACTCTGGATGCAGGTACTTGGCTGTCAGGATGCAATGACAGATCTCAGAATTATCTTCCCTTCACTCTGTTCATTAGCACCTGGTACGTCTCATACTCTAAAGCTGTCCTCTCAGCCACACCAATTCTGATGGGTTCATCACAAGTTTCATAATATCGGATTATCTTTCATAAAAGCCCAGCTCTTGCACTTATGTGGTCAACGAAGAAACTCCACTTCCCCTTTAAAAATTACTCATATCCTCAGAGTTGCAGATCAAAGCATGGAAAACGAAAGTGGTAAAGTCTCAGAAAACAGAAAGCTAAAAAATAAATTAATATTTAGTATTTTCAGAACCATTATGAATTCTAAAGCTAATGTCATTATTTCCTATAGGGAAACTGATTCATGGCTTGTGGGGCCCTGGTATTATATACAGAAGCTTAAGCAGCTTTTCCTCCCCCAGCAGTAAACAGGACCTGAATCGTTCTCTGTATTCTGAGGCCAGCTAACATCACACAAAATCCAGCAGGACTTTTCCACCAGAAAGACAGCTGATGACACGTCCATTTTCTAAAAGATGAGAATTTACCATGTATTTCCTTAAAACTTCCACATTACTGAAGAAATTAGGTTCATTTACACTTCAAATTCAGTCATGCTTTAAAAATCTGCAAGGTTTCCTTTTTTTGTTCAGACAATTTTTTTCCCTCCTACTTGCCAGCACTGCTTGGCAGAGGTGATCAGAGGAAGGCTTTCAGAAGATTTCAGCCTCTGGTTAGTGCTTCTTAAATATAACGCTCTATCTTTTAAAATCACATTCTTAAAAAACCCCACAATTTTGGGGGAAAACCCTTGAAAAAATCAGTATGCTTCCAAAATTAATGTTGAGAAGTGATCCTAAATAACAGTTTTTAAAAGTAATGATTTCCAACTAATTGTAAAAATTCCTTACAGATTGCACAGTTATTCCCTAATTAACTGTGAACACACCATGAATAAACCAGGAAACCTTATGGAAAAAATAAGTAATAGATTGTCAACTTTAATGGGAAAATTGTATTTTCAATGGTTTCTTTGCAAGGGAATGGATTAGAAACCTGTTTTGAAAGGATAAGTGAGATCATTTTACACATTTCTTTTTCTTCAAGCTAGAGGAGCTGTGTGGAGGCATGTCTTGCAAGCATGCAGCGTCTGGCTCTGATAACAACTCTGGGCACCCACAGAATTTGCCACTTTTAGATCAGTATGGTACATTTAACACAACAGGACACGTCAAATGAAAAGCAGGATATGTTCATTTCAGCGCAGAGTGCGTAGGTTGAGATGAGTTAAATGAAGCTATGATTCTACCCATGGTACATTTTAATTGTGTGCTATGCTTTGAATATAAAAGAAGACCTAGTTTACCTAACATTTATACAACATTCTTCCTCATTAAGAATTTATTAACACTGTCATTGACACTGAAATCACAAGAAGGAGAGGGGGAAAAAACCTCCAAGTCCATTTAAAACCACTAATTAGCTGTGCAATCTGATTATACATTCACAGCAGCTGCTGCCTTCTTGGGGTTTCAGTGGTCAGCTGTGGAAAAAAATGCACACTGGGACATATTAAAAGAAGGAAGCAGCTTTTTTTGTGATTTTTAAAAAACCCTCAAAGGTGGAAAAATTCCATGAAGGTATGGAGTACACAAACCTGCACAGTCAAAATTGTGTTTAGTTTTCCTGAGGAGAATTTAAAACATTGAAAATGTCTCCTGCTGCTACATGATTTACTTCCCTGACAAAGAACGCTGAGTGCTTTCCTGAATCACAGCCACGCAGGGTTTTACTGCATGCTGCAACTCTTTGTTTCATTTATAATTATCCAGTCGGATTTGCAGCTTTGGCCTCTGTTCCCCCTCAAGACAACGGGAGCCGCGTTATTTATTTCAAGGAGATGCAAGTGTCAGCAGCTTTTCCATCCGTAGCAAATACATACATGCAAGAGCCACCTTAGGCTCCAGTTACTTATTTAAAAGCTAAATGTACAGGAAAATAGTGCATCTTTAGCTACTCCTTACTTCCTGCTCCCAGTGAAAGGATGGCTACTAACAACACTGATTGCAATTTCCCTCGTTGCCTTAAGACATCAGCTCTTATGCCACTACCACCTCTACAGAGAACCAGGTATGCTGTTAGAGGTCCTGTGCTACTGCCTAGATTGGCAGGACTTTTTAACCAAGAAGGTTTCAAACCTGAGGTCCTCTGAAGGACAACGAACTTCATTCATTTTCCCCTGAATAGAGGGAGACTGATGCAATGCCTTTGTACACCACGGTTGAGGAAAAGTCGTAACTTCAGCCAAAAAACAATAGCCAGCTAGTATAAATCACACAATGCGGATATCATATGCTGCTTTTAATGTCGTTTTAAAAGTGGTCTTTTCATGCTATACTAGCGTTCATGTCTTAGCTGTTGCAGTAGCTCCTCATAGATTGTTTCATGTCTGTTCCAGAGGGAACATGGGTCACTACAATAAGATCCAAGGCTACCTTCCCTCCCTTCAGATGATCACAGTTTCCAGGAAAGGTTTTTCATGTCATCCCTTAGTAGTAACTGGAGATCAACCACTGAAAAATTCTGAAATCCCATCTCTTCGGGCAAGACCATCAGCTGGTGAGTCACATTTACTCCAAGCATCTCTAATTAACGAGCAGGGTTGGAATAGAGTAAACATATTAGAAAGTAAAATAAGTGCCAAAATCACAGCCCTAACCACTGACCTAACTTCTGTGACAACTTCCCCAGGGAAGATGTGTCCACTCATTCCTCATTCATCACAGAGAAGACAGAAAGAACTATGTTTTGGTGTTCAAAAGAGCAGTGTTTTGTCCCCAAAGTTAGGAACTCCGGCTTTTAAAAGCAAGCTTGGGAAAGAGTTTGACATTTACTGATATTATCTAATTTGTTACATACCAACATCAGAGGCTCCGACAGCTTGTCAATCTGTGGGGTTTTTTTAAACTCTTGGCTGTAAATTACTCCTTCTACAGGCTGAAAAATATTTAAGTAGTTGTTTTTAATACAAAATTTTTCCTAATTATTTTTGGAATGAAAGTATAAGAGCTGAGTATACCATCTGGTTTCTTTTCAAACAGAGAACAGAAATACCTGTGAGCACTATTATACATTCTGTTCCTGACAGATTTAGCGTCCCTGTCTAATAATGCAAATAAATATTTGGTTTTGATCTATTTTACCCTCTGTTGCTCTATAGGTAACGATGTTGGGTGTCTTCACTGATACCGTATGAAATCCTCAAGTCTGTTTTTGCAAAACAGAAAGCACCTAATTAGGATTTTGCTGCCTTTCATATTTGCTTGGAGTTTTCAATTCTGAATTTTCAATTTACTTGAAACCACACACCCTGTGATACACCTATTCTGTACAGGGAAAAGCCACAGACCAGCTCCCTGTAGATGACTGTCCCGACCCTGAGACTTTCTAGAACAACTGCCTCATCTCCAGTCCCATTACTTTTTGTTACTAGTGGAGAGGAAGGAGACCTACATTTTATTCAAAAGGGAAATAAACTAATCTAAAATGCTTCATAAACTGTTGCTACTTTCTCTCGTGAAGAACTCAAGGTTATTACAGTTGTTTCACGTGCTCGGATAGAACTGCTTATGTGGGTACCATGCTTCTGTTACAAACTCAGCAGATTTTAGGGTTTTTTTTATGAACACATTTGCTTCCAATTGCCAGCCTGGTCCGTGAAACAGGATATTCTGCAAGTGCAACTTCAAAAAAAAAAAAAAAAAAAAAAAAAAAAAAAAAANGCAAGGAAAGATAGCATTTTGCTGTCAAACCAAAAAACCAGCATGCATTAACTGGTGTGAGAAATTTTGTCATTTAAAAATCAATTAGTTGTTCAAAGTAAAAAAGAATAACATTTGTTCACAAGAGAGGTTAAAATTCTTTGGGACGTTGAGGAGAAGACAGCAGACATATTATTTTGTCAAGAAGACTGGCTCTTGACTGTGCCCAGTAACCTCTTGCCAGTGGAGGTGCCTTAGGGCTGTTAAATGTAAATGCACAGGCAGGTGCACTAATAAGTCATGCTGTACTTTAATGTGTTAGGCTGAACTTTCACCATTTATCAATAATGTGTGACACCTGCCTGTGGCATCTGAGACCAGCATGAGCCGATGAGACCACGGAAATTGTTCAGGCAGGCAGCTAATCTTGCCATCTAAGTCAAAACCCCCCAAGGTTTCAATCCAGAGCTGGCTGACAACAGCAGCTTGGAGTGAACTCGTAACTGGGGTCCCTAGGAGGAAGAATAAAGCAGAAGTGAAGACAAAGACCCTGCTAAGATACTGAGAGGAAATCTGGGCAGTAGGAAAGCCATTTTGAAGTGCAAAGTTTTCTGTTCATTAAACCTTCACCACAGTGAACATTTTAATATATCCCCTTGGACGATTTAATATATCCCCTAACAAGGAGGAATAAAAATCATAGTATTTTAGTAAAAAAAAAAGACCATCACAGAGCAGTTTTCAATGAACGAAGCAATAAATAAACACCTGCTCCAGAGCTGCAAGCCTGTAATGGTGCAGTCTCTCCTGGAGATTGCTAAGTTACACTATATAAAGGAAAAAACAGAAAACAGGGAGGAAAGAGTGAGCACAAGATTTTTATCAACCAGGGTTTCTAGAAGATTGTTGATGAGACATGAAGACCTTTGACTGTGAATTGTTCCTTTAAGCCCAGCATGAGTAATGGGCACAATTTTGCTTTTCTGTGTACCAGCTAAGCAGGACGCCACTCACTTCATTTCACTTGACTGATTTAGACCATCTCTGCAGAGAGCAGGGGTTGATCAAAAGTAACTCACTGTGTTTGCCTGCTGCTGTCAGCCCCAGAAGGAAAATGTCATAGATGCTGAACTACCTGGACCTTCTGAAGAGCCATGGTTGGTAAAAAATGTTGAACCTTAGAGACACAAGACGGTTGATCCTGGCATTTCACACAAGACGGGAAGAGAGGGAGTACACTCCAGAGGGGCCTTTGAGAAGCAAAGTGACAGATATACTGGTAATGGTCTTCCCACCAGGGCAGGGGCAGACTGACAGCACAGAGTATAGAAGCTCATTTTGCAATTATCTATGAGGTCCCAGGCCTGTCCTCACTGACCCACCAGGCAGTGGTTCCATGGTACTACTCCATCACTAGAAGATCCAGCTGAAGAGGTTCCTACACCCAGACAGTCATCCCTTCCTCTCTTGTAGAAGGTGAAGCCGTGTCACCAGTACAGGTTCTCTCAGACGCAGTTCAGACTCCAATCGCACAAACAGTTGAATCAGCTGCAGCAGGGGGAGAGAGAGGAGTATTTTAAGGCAGATTTGTCATCGCATGTTTGTGACATGAGGGTACAATCTTAGCTACTCTGCAGTGTAACTCCGTGGAGCTCTAGAGTCTTCTTGTGTTGACACTCACACTCGACAAGCTAACTCAAGATGAGTTCGCTTGGATAGCAGTTTATTTGAATTAGTGCTGCAATGAAAGCAAGCACTCCAGTGCTATCAATGAGCTTTCATTCTCAAGCACAAAGTACACTGTGAGGAATACACTGTTTTATTAGAGCTTAAGACTCCTTCTTTCTCTTCCTGTATTCCATGGAAAGTATTTGCTTTATCCACAGGCTTTGGATTCCATTTTTATTCACTGTGGGCTACTAACTCCTCAGGTTTTACTCATTGCACAACAGATGACGCTATTAAATGCGTTATGCCTAACAGCCTGAGCACTGTTAAACCAAATTACTAAGACTTCAGAAAAAAAACCCAAACCTGGTTAAATACTGATGGTAGCTAATGCTATTACACTATTGGACATGGACTGATCACTACAAATAGAGTTATGTAGTTACAACATTTAAGGAAGTAGAATAATAACCTGATTCTGCTAATCACTCAATTTCTGTTATATATGAAGTGGCTGCGGTTTTGTACTCCTGCTTTATAAAAGAACCTCTTTGCAAGATGTACTGGAACTAAAAATATTATACATATTGTTTCAAAAGAGGAAAGTATCATGATATATGACCTATGGCACCATATATAACTTGCCATGCATTAGGAGAACATGACCTGCATCTAAAATGAACAGCCTCTACCCATGACCCCTGTGTGAACAGCACTTGAAATCACCATGCAGACTGCCTCGATATACATGAGATCCACCACCAGGTCCCAAGAGTTTCCTTCTGTCTCTTTTCAACCAGACAAATGTCAGGCCATTAGAAATCAGTGTTTCTCTGTTCTGGCGAAACCACACAGGGGCCATGGCTCAAGTGAAGAACAGCAGAAAGTTTCTTCAAGCTCTCTGCCATACATTACAATGTAGACAGAAAAAAAAAAATCCCAAATGCTGAAAAAAGGTGAATGAAGCCTTGAAATGTTCAGAAGACACAGCTTCCGCATGTGTGACGTGTTATACCTGTAAACATAACCCCAGAGTACTACTTAGCTGGACTTCTGTGAGAAGGTGTGGTGAAGCTGGGGAGGAAGTCTGAAGGGTCTGAACAGGTCACAAGGGCTAAAGAGGCCATTATTTGTCTGGTCTTCAATAGGGATGCCCAAATTGAGAAGTACAGCCAGAGGACAGTGCTCTGACCCTGTCTGGATTCAGCAGGCCTTTTAACCCATACAACAGAGACAGTGAATCTGTGAGCACGGCATGCAAGGGCACCTTCCAGGAGACTTCAGGTTTCTGCATGCCAAAAGCCTTGCTGTGCTGCTCAGCAGTTCTGCCAGCTGACAGTCAGACTGCTTCCAGTTACCTGTGAGACAGCCATGTGTGCAGAAACAGGTGGGTTGCAAAGGTCTCAGCTGCACTTGTGAGTTCCCTGCAAGAGCCATGGGACTTAATGATTTGGCAGGTGGAGCTTCACATGTCTTAATTACTGCTTAGATGTTGAATAAAATATTCTTTTAAAAGAAATGCTTTTCAGCAAGGAAAAAAATGTCACTTTTCTGTTTTTTCATACAGAGCTTGGCCCAACTATCCTTGCTGAAGTTGGATACTGAAGTCCTTCTTCTACAAATGCAGTCAAAAGACAGCAAGAGAAAGGATGAGCAGTGTAGTGTCTCCTGCAGAGAGGAAGGCCACAGCAGAGTTCCCCTCAAGGGCTGCCAAGGGTCTGCTCTGCTGGCAAGTTGTTCTGGTTTCAGCTGGGTAGAGTTACTTTTCTTCCTAGTAGCTGGCATAGTGCTGTGTTTTGGATTTAGGATGAGAAGAATGCTGATAACACACTGATGTTTTAGTTGTTGCTAAGTAATGCTTACACTAGTCAAGGACTTTGTTTTTCAGCTTCCCATGCTCTGCCAGGTGCACAAGAAGCTGGGAGGGGGCACAGCCAGGACAGCTGACCCAAACTGACCAAAGGGGTGTTCCATACCATATGACATCATGCTCAGCATATAAACTGGGGGGAGTTGGCTGGGGGGCAGCGATCGCTGCTCGGGCATTGGTCGGGCATTGGTCAGAGGATGGGGAGCAATTGCATTGTGCATCACTTGTTTTGTATATTCTTTTATCATTGTTATTATCATTCCTTTCTTGTCTTCTGCTGCCCTATTAAACTGCCTTTATCTCAACCCATGGATTTTAACTTTTTTTTTTTCTGATTATCTCCCCCATCCCACCGGGGGGGAGGGTGAGCGAGTGGCTGTGTGGTGCTTAGTTGCTGACTGGGGTTAAACCATGACACAAGTTGACAAGCCTCCAACAGATCAGTAGAGTTTATTGTGTAATTTTCTTCTGGCCATAATGTTTCTGTGGTGTGCACATCTGCACATTAACCATTAACTCATTTTTTGTCATTGAACAGCAAGAAGCAGGTAACAACCCTCTTCTTTTTCACTCTTTGTCTCTACTAATGGGAATGCGGAGTTGGACTATCCGTGAGCCAGCTTGTTTTCAGCCACAAGAGGAAGCAGAAGAAACGGTCTTACACTCCAAAGCAGGAACAGGGAACCTATATATATATACAGCCAACCTCTACTACCCACTATAAGCAAACTGTGCCTTGAGATAAGAGCATATTTCTGAAGAAATCCCCCAAGACCATTTTTGAAATGAAGAGGTGTGAGTTCACAAAGTGTAACTCTTTTCTTCCTCTCTCTGTTTGCCCCATAGCTGTGTATACCACCACTGACATTTCCTGACTATCTGCAAGTAGATTTGCATGTGGAGCGCTTTTCAAATTGAGGTTTCAGATGAATATCATAGGAAATGTGATTTTTTAGATCAGAAGCAATAAACCAGATCTGAAGCAATGTATGAGAAATCCTAAAACTTCCGTAATTGGCAAAACACAGTACTACTCAAGAAGGAAGTTTTGCCGTAAGGTACCAAGCCAAATTTGTAATGACATACATAGATGAAGGGAAGAACCTGATGCAATTCAGTACATCATTATCACATATATAATGTATCTGACAGCATATATGCAGACAGATGTGTCTTGTTCAAAACCAATGTTTTCTGTTCAATTTCTTTGCTTTGCCTAAGAAAAATAAAGTTTAAAATGTGATACTTGTTGCAAACTCCAATTCCAAATAGTTCTAGTTACTAAAAATCATCCAAAGCCAATAAAAAACATTAACTGTTTTCCTCCCTAAAAATAATAAGCAATCTATTAATATTTGGGAGAGTACAAGGTAAAAGTTATCTGATTTCTTTTAAATATTAGAAGTACATCAGAATCTCTGAAGACTTCTCTTTCTAAAGCTGGTGGTGACTTAAATCCTGAATTTTTTCATCACATCTCACAGTTTATTAGAGACATACAAATAGTTTTCCCTCTTCTTTCATCATCAGCATGACAGTGGGCTGCAACATGAACAGTCCACGCTCCCAGCTGCAGTGGAGCAGGCTGTAAAGAGAGGAGAGGAAGCTGTTGGCGGTGGCTGACCTGACCAGAGGAGAAAGCTCATGAGTCATGGAGCCTTTGCTGATTTGGAGGTTCAGTTTGTACTCTCGACAAGAAGGATTCTCCCCCGTTCTTTGCCTCAGGATGAAAACTAAAACATGAGACTGATGGAGTGCGAGCAGTGAGAGAGTTCCTTGTGCAAGTCGTCATTTTAAGAAGAAAAGAAACTCTGTGAAAGTGGTTGATCACAATGAACATTTCATTAAACTAGAACTTGCTTTTTGGTGCAAGTTTTAGTTTGATACCTCCATTCACTTCTAGAAACTTAAATACATAGGTTTACATTTTCAGTCTTGCATTCTACTTCTTGAGCTGCTTGTATTTTTCGGACTGAAAGTTCCACAGTTTCATTATCACTGAAAATTACAAGCTCAATAAATTTTCTACAACACCACAGTTTAGAAGGCAGAATAGAAGAGCTTTCCGATCCTTGCCAGGTGGTAGGAATAAAGGCATTCGGAGTTTTTGTTCCTGAGAATTTGCTATCACGTTTGCCTGGGGCTCAGTAGCTCCAGGAGACAAAGCACACAAAGCCAGAACAAGAGGAACCCTCAACTATCCAGACTAAGAAGTGCTGATATTTGTCACCCTTTCCAGAATTTTACTGGAAAAGAAGCAATTAGAATAAGACAGCAAAAAGGAAGTGATCATGGCAAGTCTCTTCAAAGACAATCAGCAACTGTATCTGTAGACTGCCTAGAGATACAGGTCCTTCCTTCATGCTTCAGAGGTACAAAAGAGATTGCTGTGTGATTTACCTTCCATCAGCTCTTAGGATGAGACCTTAATAACAGGAATCATTTTGCTTCTACACAGACAGGAAATACCTGGTGATACTTCCACAACTGCTAAAGGTTTCCTGGTACTCCAAAGTAAACATTTTAGGCTGCTGCTCTCTACCACAGGATCACTTCAGGACAACCTTTCTGGGTTGTGTTGCGGGTAAACAGACTTTTCCTGTACTACCTTTGAAGTCAACGTTAGCATTTCCATTTGTCTCTGTAGAAATGATAGCCAATTTCTAGTAAAGCACTTCACCCCCTCCAAGTTGAATACAAATTTTAAAAATAAATGCTAAAACGTGAAAAGGTCAAAAAGCCCCATGCTTTAGGGACTAAACCAATCCCAGTTCCCAATGCTTAAGAGAGAAGACTGTCATAGAAATGGGTTACCCCACATCTATCTATTGCTGCTTCGCCACTTACAGCCCCCACTGTCAGGGAGGGAACGATGGAACAAAGGGGCGACAGGACTGGACTTGGTATGGCAACTCTCAGAAAAGTCTTTGCAGGCGTGTGAAGTATTGTTTCACTAACAACTGGTGTAAATCAGTGTCAATGACATCACACAGCCGTAAATGATGTCCGTCAGGCTGCCTGCTTTCCTGCAGACACACCATCTGTTTCAGTCAAGGGTGCTGGAGGCTTGAGTCAAAGCCCATTGAAGTTACTTGAAAGATTCCCACGAATCTTTGACTCTGTGACTCATCCGTAACTTATACAATGCACGAAACGTCAGGCTCACAAACTGCACTGTGCAAGCATGACAGCTAAGGCTTAAAGAAAACACAAAGCAGCAGTCAGCTCTCTCACACCAATATATACCATGATTTGATCTGCTGAAACTATTGCAGCTGCAGTAATGTATAGGAGGAGTAGGCAAGGGCGGGGAGAAAACTCTGAACTGATACCTTTTACTGGAATGACTTTAGGAGACAAGGGGACTCTCTCAGAGCCAGAGGAACCAGTTCTCCTTTCATATCTCTGGGGTGATACTACCATCAGTGGGCATAATGCGCCTAAAAGGAAAAACATGGGCCACGATGCCTGAGGAAATCAAACAGCAGGGGAGATGTGGGAGGAAAGAATCTCTGAAAGAACATTAGGAGTAAGCAGAATTCAATGGCAGTGAGTAAAATGGGAGGATGACATAAAAATAGCCAGCTATATCTACAGATGTAAGTTGCCTTCCTTAAGTAAACATGACAGCACTTTTCTTTCCCATGATTATATAAAGGGACCTCGTTCCCTGCATGGAGCTCCCACTGAAGTCAGCGTGAGTCACTAGTGCAGGCTGCTGGGAAGTACATCCTCAGGAGAGCTAATTATTGCATATATCATAATGAGCTTGCAGAAGAGGTTTTATAAACACCTGCCACTGTTTCATTATCTCCAGTCCAGGAAACAGAACAACTGCCAGACTAAATGACATTGTTTGGTATTTTCCACTAATTCTGAAAATAAAGAAGTGAAGAGCAAATACTGACAACACCTTCAGTTTCAAAGTTATTTTCAGGTAAAATGTGTATTTTAAAATGTATGCTAATTTAATCTCCAGTCCCCCATAGGAACATGCAGTAGTTAGGACCTCTTCTCTCACTTTATGGATAACAAGAAGAAGAGAGAACCAAAAGGCCCGAAGTGCCTGATTTCACTCTTGGACTTGCATAAAACAAAACACCCTGCCAGTGCTAATTGTTCAGCAGAACTCAGTCAGGTGAGAAATATAAAATTTGATTGTGTAAAGCCAGCAGAACATAAAGGAGGTTTTATTAAGGATAATGCGAATGTGTTGCACTCCATAGATTAGAAAGTCAATTGGCCTAAGATCGAACATGGCTGGAAAACAAGTTTATGACTACAACCTGTCCTGTCTGCAAAGACTTATTTATATTTCAATTTATATTTATGGACGAGTCTGCTTGTGATTTAATCAAGATCTTTGAGTGATCAAATCCTTTCATTGATCAAGTACTGAACATGAGCCTCATATATGGCAACTGCGACGTCTGTCCCAGCATTAGCAATGGCAAAGGCTCTATGACAACTAAGAGCATTTAGCTCTTTCTTCAAGAAACTGTGGTGAAGGGCATCAACTCCTCTCTTGTTTTGCACTTTCTCCTCCTGAGAAGTAGAGACATAGAGTAGACACAAAAAGTTTGTTCTTACTTTCTTATTCCAGGAGAAAGGTTGAGAGGCTAGAGGCGGGCAAAAGGAAAAGGACTTCAGAAATCAGGGAGATGGAGAATGAGGGGGAAATCTCAAGCAGAACACCTAATTCCAAAACAAAACTGTGGGATTGGCAGCAGAATTTTTGAGGATTAGCGGTTATTTATGTGCCTCATACTCAAGAAATCCCTTCTCCTGAGGGACTTTCCTTAGGTGGGTAAGTGAGAAGGTGTCGTGCGAAACTGCTTATCTCCATATGGTCTGCAACATACTGAGGTCATCATATCTCCCACTAGGTACTGCCTACAGAAAAATATGGTTGCGATAAATAACCTGCACTCATCTTCATTGTATCAGATAATGGGGGATAAAGAATAATAATTAATAACAAATATTAAACAAAAAATAAAAAAAGATAGTAGGGATCATGTGATTTTTCCCAGGCTAACAATGTTTCTCTGAGTCTGTCAGTTGTTCTGTGCAGAACCTGCCTTTTATACACTTTCCTCAAAATGTGTCAGAGGAAGATGCAGCTACATACCTGTCCCCTGTACAGCTTGTCTTTTAGGCAGTAAAGCCTCACACGTGCAAAGTGGTGCTCATTCAGCAGAGCAAGGCAACAGAACAGATTGACTGGCTCAATACCTATTTAAATAAAAATCAAGCTGACCTATTAAGTTGTCGTGAACTTCAACATCTGGACAGTTCTATCTTTTTAACACTTCATTGACTTTTATACAGTAGCAAAAAAATTCAGGAAAGAAATGCAGCAAAACTGGAACTTGGTACATAAACGGAACAGAAAATACAGTCAAGGACTAGGGTGGCTTTGGATACCACCCTTTGCTGATCATCACTTCAGACTGAACCATGTTAGCTTGAAAAAAAACACTGAACTGAACAAAATATACTATTTCCTTTTTGTTTTGTCCAAACGCTCTTTGGAGTCTTTCTTATATTCCTATATTCTGACTGTGTACTAGTGTAAATGAGAAATTAGTCCAAAGAAATCAATGGATGTTAACTGGTATAGGCAAAACAAGAATTAAGTTCAAAAAAGCAGTAGCTGTATATACCCTTAGAGCACCTCTAACACAGAAACCTATGGTGTCCTTCCAAACACCATTCATGGGTGAGAGTTCCACTCTGCTTCCATTTTGCTACAGACTCAAAATTCAGCAAATACAGAAAAGAATTTTGCCAGTTCCAGGAAACTCACAGATTAGAGCAGGTTTGGGTACAATTCAGATCTGGCTTTCTCCTTTAAATAACATTAGTAGGCCTAAAATGTCCTAATTTAAAAAGATTCCAGAATGAAAGTTTCATTCTGCACTGGGTAGCAGGGATCTCAGACCCTTTGTTATATTTGTTACTGCTTACCCAATCCACATGCCTCAAAATTACCTGGGAAAGCATTGGCATCAGACATTATCTGGCCAAACTGGAAGAACTCCAAGTTCTATCAAATGTATAGCACTGACCGCACCTAGTATTTTGTAACTGTATTTATAGAACAGGGACATGGAAACATTTAATAAAGGAAAAAACACCCTCTTATTATGGCTTGACCAATTCAGAAATTATAGAGTCTACACTCACGCTGCTCGAGGGATTGTCTGACGTGGCCTGTCTAAAGGAAGATGCCTGAGGCTGAATTTCCCCCTTAGTCCCAGTTCTTTTAAATTTTCTCTTTTCTTTGCCTCCAGCTTGCTTCCTCAGCTGAAGGGATGTAATGACATAGGACGCTCAGCTGAGCTGGGCTGGGCATGCCTGGGATGATGGATGATGGGACTACTGCCAAAAGCTTGCAGGCACTGCAGCAACCTTGCAGAAAAGCCCTGTGCCTTAATGCCATGGTATGAGGCGTTGCCTGGATGAGGCTTTTCCAGAACAAAGCACAGCATCCTGGCCCTCCACGTCCAGGAAAAATGAATTCATGTTGGAAGGGATGCAGAGAAAGATATCAAGAATCTAAAACTATCTTATACGAGGAGACTAAACCAGCTAAGCTTGTTTCTAACAAAGTGAATATGATTGCTTTTTGTAAAAACGCTGGAAAGAAACACAAGTAAGGGGAAAGATCACTTTAAGCAACAGGATAACGTTGGCACAAGAACACATGGCTGTGAACCAGCCACATAAAAATTTAGACTGGAATTAGATGATTACTTCTACCCATCAATAAAGTAATGCTCTGGAACAGACTTCCAGGCAGGAACAGTGGCTGCAAGAGGCCTAATCAGTTTTAAGATGAAGCTTGATAAATCTGATAAAAGGGTAATAGGACAAGGCTGCCTGCAACAGCAGACGACTGGACTCCCTGTTTTAGAAGATCCCCCCAAGTGCTAAGCTTCCAGACAAATGTGGCAGTAGTTTCTCATGCTAAACAGTATATTGAGTCCACTAAACTCTTTGCAGTATTTGGCCTAGAAATGTATACTTAATTCAGGTCTTGGCTTAAAAATATCGCTATTTCAAAGTGCCATGTATCAAAGGCCTTTTGTATAGAGAAGAAAATTGAATGGCACATTAGTATTGAGACAGAATTATCTCAGATTTTCTCCATTTGTATCATTTCTTATTTTCAGATACTTAGATGATCCTATTATTGTAGTTTATCCTTCCATTATTATTTTGCAAGGTGTTAGTAACTACCCTCATTATTTTGTGGCTTTAATACAAAACATTTAAAACCTTTTCTACAAAGGGCTCAGTTTATTCATTAATTAATAAAGCATGCCGTAATGTCCAGAACTACTCCCTGTGAAAGGTCTTTTAAATCACGGATAGAGTACTACACTCAGAATTTGGAACCTCTCCCTGAAACGCTGGGGTGGAAAAACAGCCAGGCCAGCTATCTCAGTGTTGTTCAACCCCTGGCTCAAGGACCAGCGATGATCTTCCAGAAGAAGGAGACGTTTTCAGACTTTTTTTTTTTTAACTACATTCCCATTCAGTTGGCTTAGCTACTTCAACAGCCTTACAATCCCTGCCTGATAGAGGAAGGCAGCTGAAAATCTTGGGAGACTTGAAAAGCCAAGGCAATCTAAGGTGGGACAGCATTCATTACAATGGCTTCCTGATAAGCACACTGGTCAGTCCTGAACAGGCACCACAATTCCTCTCCTAAGGAAGATTTTGGATTTTAATTTTTTTTTTTTTTCAGAACTGGAACAAACAATTGGAGATAGGAGGTTTAGCATGTGAAAAATATCTTTTACAAATATTCAACGTCAGATGAGTCACAGATCTAGACCTTCTCCCACAGTCTGTTCCAATGGCTCCACTGTGCTCTGGTGTGGCCAGTAGCCAGGTACTCCCTGCTTGACCAAGGTTGTGGGGCACGTTGGTAACCCAGGACACTGACTGCCTGGCACGGCAGCTGGTCCCAATGGGCTGGCAGGCAGATGGTCTGGCTGACAGGCAGAAGAGTGTGCTAGGAAAAAAGCAACCTGTTTGGTTTCGTTGCATGTTTTACTGGAATTAACTTTTTCACAACAGGTTGCTTTGATGGAACTTTGTTTCCACGGGGAACTATTTAATGAAAAGATCACTGACTAGCCCCAATATTACTGCTGGCTGTGGCCAGTACAGAGCAGCACGCAGGTTATTTCACAGGTCCGAGCTTCTCTGTGCCTGCACTGTTTGAGTGTCTCAAATTGAACCTTAACATTGGCATTCATAATGTCTTTGTTCGAGAAAAATGACAGTAATTGCTGCAATGTATATTACTGATAGAAACGAACGTAACTCTATTTCAGTGCAGCTTTTTGGGATGTTTGCTGTGAGGCATAGTACTGTCCAGGAACCCATAAACTAAAGATTGCATAGGGCCTAGATGCCAGAGTCATCTCAGTAGCATGATAAGAGCTCTAAGATAATTTAATGAAATGATAGCAGCTTCCTCAGAATAGCTGTTTTATAGTAACCCAGAAAGTCTGTTTGGCACAGTGCCATCCCAAGAGGTACATCTCACCATGTTTGGCCAGATTACGGCTCGTCTCTGTTTGTTCCACTCTTTTATTTTTAATGGGTGGAAAAGGGTTCCACTCCCACAGCTGGCCACTCATCCTTTTTGTTCCATTTTCACTAACATTTACTTCTGTACTTCCTGGTGCTACTGTTCAAATCCCCAGCCACCACAGGTTTTGCAGGGAACTTGCAAAGTTGTATTTCTTCGTAGTCTAGGCACCGCAGCAGAAGTCCTGCAGGTCCAAACCCTGCCCAGCCTCTCCCTGCCCAAGCCCAACCTGACTGCCCGCTTGAGGCTTGGCAAGATCACAGCTGGGGGAGGGAGGGGGGGGGAAAGACATGCTGTGTTGATACACTACCACCTAGTGGTAAGTACTGCTCCCACCCAGACTTCCATGGGACAATTCCCTGTAGCATGCTCGGTTCTCAAGAGTCCTGAACTTTACCTTACGGTTTCAGGGTGAAGTCCTGAGAAACATCATTGCTCATGCTGTGCCCAGGCATTGCTCATGCAGCACCTTCGGGCTGCTGCTTTCTTGCTGATACTGTACTTTCAGAAGGCCACCATGAACAACAGCATCGATTCTCACCATCACTTCTTTGCAAATTGGCTGTCCTCCCCACAGAGAGCTCTGCCCAAACCATCAGGCCTTCCATTACAGACGTGCAGCAGACAGGGCTAAATCTGTGTTTGAGCAGAGGTATTTAAGTACTGCCTCGGTAGGAAGTGTTACCCTCTGGAGCTCTTTTCTCCATTCCCAGGGTTAAGTAGGCAGCTGAGCTGTTGATCTGTAAGATGGATCCAACCTTTCAAAGTGAACCGGTTCTTTTGAGCAATCTCCAGCTGTGGCCACCGGCTTCCCAGGCAGACACCCTGTGCCTGCCCTCCGGAACAGGACCCTTCAGCCACTGGCTGCAAAACCAACACCACCCAGCTTCAGAAGGCAAAAGCAGACACTAGGAAACACCTTCAGCTGAAGAAGAGCTCCTTACCTAACACAGTACTCTCAAAAGCAGTTCTAGCTCTACTTTTCTTTCCAGGCCTTGCTCCAGAAGGTGTGGGAAACATATTAAGCTAAAACCACTGTAACATTTTAACCATTACAAATTTTTGAAGATTTCAGAATGCTATGCCTTGCTCAAACACTATGCAGGCCCTGAGAAACAAGATAATAGGGGGTGCATGAAAATGCCCCCCCAAAATACAGAAATGAAGAACATCCCACAAAAAACAAGTGTCACAGGAGAACAAATTGTGAGATCATATTCTGCTCCCCTGATTTATCATCATGAATACACAGTTGCAGAGCACTCACATTTGCTACTGAGATGAGGTATGTGAGTACTCGCCTTAAGTATTTCCTCTCTGACTAAAATTCATCTTCCTTGCTTTTTGTTTGCTAGTTAGCAGGTTTTAAAAGTAAAAATGCAAAAAAGTGTTAACTCCCCACCAGCTAAAATATGTGGTGAAAACATGCAATAGCACAGAGCTCTAACCTCAACATTCCTTGGAAGGGAAGCAGAGAATTCTTTGCAAAAGCTCTTGACATTTTTATTTCAGCTGATTTTGCAACTTGGCCATTTTTGTTTCATCCTTCATCCAAGGATCACAGCCCACTACTTGCGGATTGTAGTGAAGTATAGGACAATTATTGTTTAGCAGTTCTTTATGTAAAGTATTTCTAAAACTGATGGACTACCTTTTGCATACACCGCGTAGGAAGGTTTCCACTTGTGGAACCCTTTACAAAGATGAATCCTTTCCAAATTCCCAGAGATTGGTTGTACAGGAGTAGGGGAGAACAGAAACAGCACTTCACATTTGAAATGCTGCACTGACCTTAATTACAATGCATTCTAACCACATTAACAGATAGCTTTCCCTGTCACTTATACTGGATTATGTCAAACAAATTACTGAAAATTCTAGATTGAATCTGTAATTTATGTCTTTGTCCTATGGCCACTATGTATGTTATCTTTTAAGCATTTTGTTCTTCCTCTTCCATTAACTTCCTTTAGTGACACTTATGTGATTTTTACTGTTGCATTCAGGTAATCTTGCAATGCTCAGCCTTGTCTGCTACAAAAACCATGTCTGCAGACCTTCACACAAAAAGCAAAATATTAGTTATGGAGAAGAGTTGTTAAGCCTTTTCACTGCATCCTACAGGGTTAGAACACAACACCCAACCTCCCTTCTGAAACCTCCCCTTTTTGCTGTCCAAACACTCCCTCCAGCCAGCCATATCACCATTCAAGTCCGTAATTGGCACTGCTAAACTTGTCATCCAGACCTGTTAACCCCATTCTTTGGTAACTCATCTACTCCTTGCTGATCCAGATGACTCTTCCTCTGGGTCATCCAAACTGTCACGGGTAGTATTCTTGATTCTTCCTCTTATCATCCTCAACTTTAACCCCTTCCTGTTGTCTCTGGTACCGACTTCTCGTCCTTTCTTCAAAAACTTTCACAGTCTAGTTCTACCCTAGCAAAAGGCTGGTTTTCTACTTCTCTTCCTGCACTTTCACACTGCCTCCCATGTAACCCCAGAAAAACATTCCTCTTGCAAGTCACTAAACCCATCACCAGTACACTACTGAGTTCCCCTTCAAGAGCATGTCCTTCCCTAACGTACGCTGGTAACTTGTCCAGGTTTTGGCTGGGATAGAGATAATTTTCTTCCTAGTAGCTGGCATAGTGCCGTGTTTTGGATTTAGGATGAGAATAATGTTGATAACGCACTGATGTTTTAGTTGTTGCTAAGTAGTGCTTACACTAGTCAAGGACTTTTCACCTTCCCATGCTCTGCCAGGTGCACAAGAAGTTGGGAGGGGGCACAGCCAGGACAGCTGACCCAAACTGACCAAAGGGGTGTTCCATACCATATGACATCATGACAGCATATAAACCGGGGGGAGTTGGCCGGGGGGCCAGCGATTGCTGCTTGGGGACTGGCTGGGCATCGGTCAGTGGGTGGTGAGCAATTGCATTGTGCATCACTTGTTTTGTATATTCTTTTATCATTATTATTATTATTATTATTATTGTTTTCTCTTCCTCTGCTGTCCTATTAAACTGCCTTTATCTCAACCCATGGGTTTTACTTTTTTTTTTTCCAATTCTCTCCCCCATCCCACTGCAGAGGGGGAGGGGGAGTGAGCAGCTGTGTGGGGATTAGTTGCCAGCTGGGGTTAAACCACGACCACAGATTGGGTACCAACCCAACAACAGAGGTAATTGGTGAGACCTATGGACACGATTTTTACCTGGCTGTTTCTGTTCATTTGCCCCAGATCCAACCTGCTTTTTAGGCTCACCTACCTATCACACATCCTGTTTCAGCCTGTAACCCTCCACGGATGGGGCTGCCATTTTTCTGATGTATTTGTTTTCTCTCACGTGCATATACACACAGGGTGGAATTTAAATTGAACCAAATCAGAAAAGCTCCTCATTGCCTTAAGTTTGATAACCTTTTCTATAGGCAGCAAAGATATGCTGACAAAGAATTTTTCCAATTTTTGCCTTAGAGAAGGGTTGTGAAGAGTTCCACTTATTTAAAGATGCAAAAGAGCCCAAGATTTCCATCTTCTGCCCCTCCTTCATCTCGATGAATCTGGCCTTACCCCCCACCTAAGATATCTTAATGAACAGCTCACGCACAGGAGTAAAGGTCTTGCACTGTGGTGTAAGCAAGGAACAGACAGACTTACGGAGTGGGCAGCGGAGCTGTGGCCCACTACTGTCACTGTCAGCAGAGCAGCAAATGTTGTCAGACCTATGCAGCCTTCCTCCTCATCCACCTCCCCACATCAGCCCAAGGCTGCATCTGCCCTGGTTCTGTCAAATGGCAATTCTGTAAACCTTGGTCATACGCATGGTCTAAAGTTGATCCTGACAGCAAAACCGTGAGGTGAGAAGCTATTACCACCCCAATTTTAAAGCAAAAGAACTGAGCAAGTCATATTATCTTTCTGTCACAAAACTGCCAACAGAAAAGGTTTGAACACAAAGCCTTGTGTTCAAGCTTTGAACATGGGATTCTCAGCGCTCTCTTCCACACTTGCCTTACACAAGAACTAAGACATGTAATATCTCTGAAATTGCCAATTATTTCTTCTCAGGCCTGTAAAAGTTCTACCATGCACAGCTTGCAATTCTGCACGCTATTCAAGCAGAACATGCACCCAGGGAAGACCGCAGAGCAAAGCAGACAAACCAGACAGGCCCCTATGCCAACCACCTGCAAATGATACAAAACTTTAACCAACTCGATGACTCCCTGGCCTCTCACTCTAACAGGCACTAAGCACTAAACCTCTCACCTTTCTCCTCTCTAACAACCTCTGCTCAGTAGGTGCCAAATACTCTTTTAAATTCAGAGCATTTGCTTCTAATCCATAGTTGAAGTATGTTACTTCTATTTCACACCTGCGCCTTAAAATGATTTCCCCCCAGCTGTTTGCTCTAATAAACCACAGCTTCCCACTAATCTGACTTCTTCCAAACAACAGGGATGTAGCGATTTAATTTCTGGATCAGATCACTCCATGCATTGAGTTCCTCAGCCAAAAGCAGCATCAAAGACAACTTGCAGGAGCTGTGCAAAACCAGGCAGCTGCCAGTGAGATTATGAAGGGACAAGGGGTCTGGGGCAAGCTTCCTGACATTGAGCAAGAGACAGCGAGATGATGGCTCCTCGTGGGTGAAAACCTGCAGCTGTTGGGGCTGTGTAAGGCTGTGTAAGGCTGATGGTGTATCAGTGCTCATTTCCTAAGAGGGTAGAAAAGGTAAATCAAAGGACTGGTGGCAAGTCTGGGTGCAGTGTTGAAGCGGCTGCTGGGTGGTCCCACAAGGACTGGCTGAGCATGGGCTTTCACGGGTGCCTCTTAGGAAAAAGTAGGGGAGCATGGTATCAGCATTGGGCTCTGCTACTTGATGCTTCAGATCTCTTTTCCTAGTGGTCATGGGACTGATTAATAGCAGGATTTAAGATAACCCATTTGTGTTTCCCGTATCAAGGAATGTAGAGGCCATATTTTAAGAGTTCTTTAGTGAAGATGTGCTCGAGCTATACTAAATAAAGGTTTTAAATTTATTCCACCAGTTACACAGATCTCAACTTTTCATGTGGTTCATCAGAGACATGGGAAAAAGCAGGACTACGTCTACTGGGTTTTCTCATATATGACTGTTGGTGCAAGATCTCTTGTTTCTTCTGCTTTTATGTGTATGACCTGCCTGTTTTAACACATTTACTTCAAGACAGAGGTTTATGTCTCAAGCTTTCTGTGCATAGCCTAAAGCTCTGGTAAAGTATAAGGGTCTTTTCATAAAAGAGAATGAGACCCAGCTGCGAAGTTTCGAATTTCAGCCCCTCTCCAAACTGGAGTTCACAGTTCCTAAACTCCACTTCCCTATTTGGATGCTGTAAATTAACAGCTGGTCTGTTCTTTGGGACAGCTTTTTTTTGTTGTCAGCAGCTCAGCAGCTCTGATATTAGATGCCAGTTTAAGACCTTTGGGCTTCAAAACAGTGACCTTGTCTCTCACTTAGCTGTTGAAGAGTGAATGATTGCCATAAGATGAAGTAAAGGAATTGAAATACATTGCTAACAAGTGACATCTATTTGTGTTAGGAGACAGCTCCAGTGAGCAAGATGTAAACTCTGTATCAGCTTCCCATGCTTGAAAGAAATATGCATTTTAGAGAAGAAATGGATGAATTTCAAATTTACTATTCTTCAGTTTTACTTTCTTTTGGCAACTATTCACTCCTGACTGACAGGCCTTGCAGACTTCAGGAAAAGAAAGTACCTAGTACTGTTCTCAGTTTTAGTACCTACTAACAATATATAACAACTCTGTATAATTAAGGTTCAGATTTGTTCTTTATTTTTAAATCTGGCTTTGTTCTGCTAAGAAGAGAGCAACACAAGGAATCCATACTATCAGCTGAGAGCCTCCACAACTCATCCATCATGCTGTGCTAGCCAACACAAAATGAGTTACTCAACATCCTGTTTGCAGCGTACAAGCAAGTAGAATAAAAAAAAAATTAATACTTTATTTACAAAAAATGGACAAATGGCACTAAAGCCTTAACAAATGTTTGCTTGTATAAACAACATCCAAATCAAACAATGAATTGTCTTTGGCATTTTTCAGACACTGCACTCTCCAATAACCTCAGAACAGCTGAATGCGTGAAATTTTAAGCAAATATTAGGCAAAACATGTGTTGAAAATATTGAGCAGTACTTGCCTTGCAAAGCTGTTCTTAAGCACTGCACTCAAATAGTTCATGCTTTTAAATCAGAGGAGACAGGAGGAAAAAAAAAAAAAACAACAAAAAAACCCCCACAAGCCAAACAAAAAACCCATGCACACCTAGGAACCAACTGGTTTCAAATACATCGCTGAATTCTACACATCAGACTACTCTTAAACAAGATACTGATTGATCATACTCATTGGAAAATAATTTCAAATGATAAATACACTGGTGATTGTTGCAAACTATCAATAGATGATTTGACAAGAAGTTGACTTTTAATTTCCTGAGTCTGTGAATCACTACCACACATAAATTTTTGGTCTGTGGTCACAGAAAGATCTTCAGCAAGAAGATTCAATATATTCCCCACCGTAAGCGTTTGAATAAACCCCGGAGAACGGATTAACATGTGACTGTAATCAGATTATTTTTGACCTTCTGCCCACTAGATGGTGTCCAGTTACGTGAGCTGTAACCACACCTGCATTAATCAAAAAAACCAACATTCAGAATTGCTGAATGCTCGCTCTTACAGATTTTACTGATGTTTTGGGCAAGCTATTTTCCAGGGAGATTTGGCTTTTCAAGTCTTACTTTTGATCTCTGTATGATCTTTTAAACAGGGAACGATGAAGTCTTTGATGTGGATTCTTGCATAAACAGAAGCAATGAACTACAGAGCACCTAACTGCAACCAAGGAAATGGGAGCCAGGGTTGAAGTAATGCAAAATATCCTTTCTAAAAGTAGGGGGGAAACGGAAAGGAGAAATGCAAAGGGGAGTCCAGAGAGCAAATACCATCACCACTGTCTGACCGAGCAAACAACAAAGATTATAAAAGCTAGTCTGAAAAAAATGAAACACTTCCTGTGTGTTGTGGAGCTTGGTATGTGGTCTTTTACCTCTCATTTGAGAGCTACTGTAGAGCCATGCTGTTGTGAAGAAAACTGCAACAAAAAGAAAGGGTACGAGAGCACTGAAGAAATGTGGGACCCAGACACGAATGTGTACTGGAAAAGAGCATTTTCTCCTCTGCCTTTACTCGTCTTTTACCCATATAATTAAACACAAGGACAAATGGAAAACTCAGTCACTGCAATGCTTCACTCTGTTCCCCCCCTCTGCTAATAAATAAGGCACCAGGGGGCCTCAGTCATTCACTAGCAAGAAAACCAGGGCACATTGACTCTTTACTTGCTGAATTCAGAGTCTCCATTTAGCAAGCATAAAAACAATGTCTGCAAGGAAAAAGAGGAAGGAGCAATGGAAAAAGAGCATTAAAGCTCATCTATGCAGAAATTTGCAGTAAAATGACTAGAAAATGTGACCTGAACTCAGTTTTACTGTTTGCATTGCAAGTCTCTGAAAGCATGGTTTCATGGTGGGAAAATGACAAAACCCCCTTACTTACCAGTGTCACAAGGAGGAAAGGAGTGATTTAAAACTGAATAAAAAAAGAATTCGTTTAAGACCTTTTGATCAGCTCTAGTGATAGATAATGAGAGATATTTAGAGCTACCTATGCTGTTTGTGAAGGAAGTCCAAGTCAGAGATGAAACTCATGACTTCAGGGTTGCTTAGCTGTAATTTAAGAGTTCTCTACCGAATTATCTTGATGTTACTTTTTTTTCCCCCTATAAAACTCTAGAATTATAGCCATGTGGGTTGCTGTAAGGGGACTGCACTGCAAAGTAACAGGGCTGTGGGATCCAGACAATCACAAAGAGCATTAAAAAACCTCCTCTGATGCCTAATCTATTTTCCATTTCAGGCAGCTGCAGCTGGATGCATCTTGGAGCTCCAGGCAGCACACCAATCCAAAATACAAAGAACAAAAGATTGTTCTCTTGCACAACTCTGGGAAGCCTCTCAAACCATGAAAATGGACAAGCGCCTAAGGAAACTCTACTTGAAGCCTCTCCTTTTAGAATTAGTAATTTACCCAGCCACCTGAAACACTGAATCAGAAATTACTGTTACTTAAGTGATATCAGGCAATTTTGCATTAAGAAAATGATACCTGATCCATATAGGACACTATGGCTAACTCGAGGATGATAAACTGTGTAGTTAGGTGGCTATTTAACTTAATGACATTAATACAGTACTTGAAGTTTAAGACACTGTTTGTGTTTTGCAACTCAATGATATACCTTGACATCAAGGATTAAATTCCGTGACTTGCCTGAAGGCATACTGCACTCAGCTGTATTTGCAGCTCCATGTTTTCTTATCCTGTGACTGGACTGATTGTGTTTTAAACATCTCATGATCTCATGAGACCAATGGCAACTCAGTGGAACAAATGCAGAATCTGAAATACAGACAGATCCAGAAAATAAGAGATCTCATTTCTGACATAGCCTTCTGCAACACATGACTATTTCCACATTCTCCAAACCCATTATTATATTTCAGATTGCTATATTAGAATAATTATTTTGTTTGTATTATGCCTTGCTAGTAGTTGAAGTGACAGAATCTTTAATTTAAATGTGTTTCACAAGGCTCCCTTTCCTGTGACAGCACCAATCCTGACTTCACTTTAACGTAATAAAAATTGGTTAGATGAAGGTCCTTCTTGCCCTACTGATCTTTTGAGAAAATGCTTAGCCCACCCCCCTGCCATGTGCAGCATGCATATGTTTGCAGAAAAGTCTGAGGCCTGTGCTCCTGAACTTCACAGTTTAAGACTACCTGACAGGTAGCAGAGCTGCTGGCCCGATTCCTGTGTTAATAATCTTGCTTTTAACCGCCTAAAGGTTCAAAATTTTCACATCCCACTAGTGAGCTTGAAGCTGTTGATATCACTTGATACTAAATATTTATAAGCAGACAGTAATTTGGCACAGAACATCTCTTGACACTGACCACCACCAGTAGCCACCATTGCTCAGTGAATCACATGAAAGGAATGAGGAGCAGACCCAGAAGGGGTCTCACTCATCATAGATATGGCATTGAGACCCTCACATCCCCTTCTGCACTCTCAGTTACTGCAAGGTCCAAATTTCAGCTGGTGCATACCCAGTTCTATAGCTTGACCCTGCCCAATGCCTAGGCCCCAGCAAAACTTTAGATGAGACCTTTCTTTGCCTGTCTCACACTGCCGTTCCCAATGAAGCTCCCTCCAAGCGATGTGCCCTTCCATACTGAAAAGCCTTTCAGCTGCATTTTGACAGTAAGAAGCCTCACGTGTTCACGCTGGTCGTTCTAAAGTTGCAGTATGGTGGATTAATTTACCTCACACATGGAGAATGAATACAGCTCTCATATTTTCCAGGACTTCTGTCAGTCCCAGGACTTTCAGCAGAGAGGGGTAGTGCTGCAGCCCCTCCATGTTAGCTCTAAGAATTGAAAACAGGACCAACAAATGGATAAATACCTATTTTGTGTGCTGGAATAGGGCTCCTATAAAACAGAAATGCAAAGAGCCATGAAGAATAACATACTTCCAGAATGACCAGGAGAGCAAACTCCACCAAACACCTCACCCCCCGCCCCAAAGGTAAGCTTAATGTAAGAAACCAGTCTCTATAGACAGTTCTTAAGAACTGCATTCACCAGTGTCCCACCCCAAGCATTAAAGTCAAAGCCCTGGTCAGGTACCAAGACAACTACATTCATCTACTCAGATTCATAAGACCACGTCTGGAGTACATCTGTATCATGTGGGGCCCGCAGGGCAAGAAAGTGTCCTGGTTTCAGCTGAGTTAGAGTTACTTTT